>SNQJ01S0019142.1:0-13836 GCA_010110895.2 Picea sitchensis
TAAGGGCCTTCTTAACATAAGGAAAATCCAAAACCCTAACCCTGGAAGATGAAAAGCCAAAAGGTTTGCGGGCCCCGATGGGGGTAGTTGAAACGTCAACTTCCCAGGGGCGTAACTTTTGCATACGATCTCCGTTTGGGGTGATCAATACACCGTTAGAAATATCTATTCGAGGACTACAACTTTTGTGTGAGAAACATTAAACATTATTCCATGTTGCTCCCCATTTTTCCAAAAAATGTCGTTTAGGGTCTCAAAACGACTCCGGAAGTTCAGGATCCGAAAAACTGCTAAAAATAATAAATTACCAAAATTGCCAGAAAACTATTTTGAGCCATTTGGAAAAGGTGGGTGGCCACCGATATCCACCTAGATCAATCCTCCCTCCTTAGGAAGAAATGGTCTCCATTACGTTGAGTTCCTGGGGGAGAGGGGAAAGCGATTGCTGAATCTGAATCTTGGTGAGCTGCTTGCCTTACTGGAGACGTCGTGCTGCTTGGTTTGTTGGAGGTTGTGACGAACCTGTGGCTGGAAGGGTTGGAACTTTTTAACCAGTCTGGCTACATGAGATGACTGTGTGTAGAATGAATCTGTGCGGTTTGTTGCAACCTTGTTGACTTACTTCTGTTGGATAGAAGGTTCTTGGGCCGAGGCTGTAGTGGTTACAATATCCTTCTGTTCACCTTTTGAACAGATTGTGAAAAAGCTAAATTTTGTAGTATGATATACTACCTTGAAACACTTTTTAGGTGGGACAATAGTCAAAATTACCTCTAGTATTCTGTAGAGATGACCCCCCAAAGTAACAATGACACTACAGGGTCGAGACTCATAAATAACATGGCTCTTCCACATATATGGTTGGACCAAGAGAACATCACAGACATCTAGTGGGGCAACATAACATAATACCTCATCCCTGAAGGGATGGATGCCGTATGACAATCGACATTGATGGCTGACACAGAGATCTCGTCCTTGGCGAAGCCACCCAATGCTGTATGGCTACGGGTGTGGTGTTTTCGACAATCCCAACTGTTTGATGAACTCTAGGGAGATGAGGTTCTTCTGGCTTCTGCTATCAACAATAAAATGCAACGGGGTCCCCTTCACCCACATCTGTGAATGAAAAAGGTGCTCCCCCTCTTCAAGATCTGTTGGTTCTTCTAGATGAATTGCTACGGTCGCGACAATAACAATGGGGTCTGCGTCGATGATTCGTCTTTTACCAGTATTTTTAGAATCAAATTCTAAATCAGGGTTCGACTCCTTGTCTTTGATCTCTGCCACCAATGACTATTTTGAGCAACATTCATCGGTGTTGTGCCAGGGGATTTTGTGGAAATCACACCATTTTCCAGTGTCCTTCTTCGTCTTTCTGTGACCCTTCTTTTCCTGTGTCTTGGACTGGTTTTCGGGAGACTGTTTGTTAGGGTCGTCTTTCTCATACTTTGGTTGTTGCGGATTTGTAGAACCGAACTCCTGTTTGTCCTGGTGCTTAAATTTTTGCTCGATTTTAATAACATATCGATAAGTAGAACCGAGTGATGAGATGTCCAAAAAATCCATTTCAGTTTGGATGTATTTGTGTAGAGCCTCGCAGTATTTTAGAACCAAATGTTGTTCAGAGTCCTTGATACCCAGCTTGGTGTGCAAGGTATGGAAGGTATTGGTGAACTCCGGAACTGCTTGACCCTTCTCTTTCCGTAGTGTGGTCCATCTCATGTATTGGTCCTCATAGTTGCCAACAAGGTAATATTGTTCATTTACCGCATCCACAAAAAAATCCCAAGTGGGCTCGGCCCCATATATTCCAGAATCCTCTGTGGAACTATGCTCCCAGTAAGTTTCCCACCAATGTTTGACATGGGGGCGAGATTTAAGGAGTGATAAGGTGATCGTTTCTTTGTTGAAAAAATTGTGAACAGATAAATAACCTTCTAGCAGGTTTAACCATTTGTCTAGGGCTTCTGCATATATCTGTCCTTCAAATTTAATAATATCAAAATTAACTTGTACCTTGAAAGATGAGGTGCCTCCAAAGTGGATGTTTAATGAATATGCGCCTGTTTCTATCGACATGCGTTGAAGGATGTGGGAAAAATTATCCATCATTTCGTCTCTCTTTCGCGTGAGAGATTGCTCAAGCAACAAATTGATATGATCGTCTGCTCCGTCGTTTTTCTTTTCTTCCGCCATGGAGGGTTTCTTGGGTGTGCGAGAGAAATTATCTTCAAGAGAGACAAGATCGAGACCCAACTTGCTATATTCAGACCTCATCAGGGACATGCACTGAAAAATGATCAAGAGCAACCTGCTTTGATACCACTGATCCGGATTATTTTCGACATGAAATGAGAGCAGAGATATAATAAAGAATTGCACAGAGATATCGCAGATATCCAATAATATAACAGAAATGTATTAGAGATGTATCATATATCCAACAATATAACATAAATATATCAGAGATGAAACCATAGATACATAGATACAGTAATACACGATTTCTATTAATGAAAGAAAAATGTACAAAGACTGTAAAAATACAGAGTGAAATAATCGCTAGAATGGTGGCAACTTATCTCTGAGAAGAGATGTGACGACTACTCACATTTGCAAGAAGATGATTTTTACAATGAGGCTCTAAGGGCCTTTTTAACATAAGGAAAATCCAAAACCCTAACCCCGAAAGATGAAAATCCAAAAGGTTTGTGGGCCCCAATGGGGGGGTAGTTGATACATCAACTTCCTAGGGGCATAACGTTTGCATACGATCTCCGTTTGGGGCGCTCGATACACCGTTAGAAATATATATCCGAGGAATACAACTTTTGTGTGAGCAACATTAAATTTAGATCCATTTTTCTCCCCGTTTTCCCAAAAAAAGTTGTTTCGGGTCTCAAAATGGCTCCGGAAGTTCAGGACCCGAAAAACTGCTAAAAATAGTAAATTACCAAAATTGCCAAAAAACTATTTTGAGCCAGTTGGAAAAGGTGGGTGGCCACCAATATCCACCTGGGTCACCACCATTGATAGGTAGAGGACACATGGTGCTAGATCTGAGAGTCCAGAGACTTGACTCTTCGGGGGATTCACGATGTGAGGAGCTGGTAATCTCCGAAGCTCGAAGACACGAAGTAATGGGAACCATGGATCTATGGATCTACGTGGAAAAATATCAACCATGAGATTTGAAAGAAGTTAGAAGACTGTATGTTGGGGGCTGATGTGGTTCAATGGCATCATCTTGGGTGACGTGGACTTGCTACTAAGGTGCCACGTGTCACCCATATATGGTTGATTTAGAGACCCCTTATGCATATTTGAACATGACACGTGTCATCCCCTAATGAGGAAACGTGTCACCATTGGCCCTCACTGCATGTCAGCTTTTGGTTCGTGCCCGCTTGGCCAACGTGGTTGGTGACGTGTCCGAGACTTCGACAGTCTGGATAACTTCTGGAGTTCGAAAGATTTGGGCATAGTATGGTAAAGGGATTTTCAACGTCGATCACCGAATGCCGAACGTTCAATGACGATCATCGACCGCTGATTGTTGAATGTCGAACACCAAAAAAGGGACATTCAACACAAAATGCCGAACGTCGATCGCTGAAATTCCAAGGCCATGTGGTGATATTTCAGAACTTCATGGAGTAAGAAAAGGGGCGTTCAACGCCAAACGCTAAAGACCCCAACTAATAACGCCCAGATAACTTCGGGAGGTGATAACTTGCAGACCAGAGCTCACATTTTAGTGTGGTGGCAACCACCAGAAAGCTCGTGACGAGCAATAGACAATGGAGATCCTAGAATCAGGATTTGAGATAGTTAGGAAAAACAAAAATTTGACGCCCCATCCCTAGAAAGGGTATTTAGGGTTCGGGTGTGTTACAAACTTATAGGTAAATTTCCCTAGTAATAAATAAATAAATATCATTCTTATTTCTATGTGCACATTAGCAATTTCAACAATAAAAGTCAAACAAAATCCCACTAACACTGTAAATGTGGCTTCTATGGAACCTTTTGAAGAACAAACAATTGATTGTAAGCTTGCTGTGAAATCTACTTTTGATGGCGTTATTGAAGGTCCAACTAAGATGAATCTATAGCCAAGGATGAAGTTTAATATGTAGTTGAGGGAATTCCTTCTAGAAGTGCAAAGGAGGATCAAGAAAATTAACAACAAAAAATTAATCGCAGAAAATTTTCTCCAGGAAAATAATTACCAGAATTACACATGGAGAATAAGATATAATGATTATTTACGATTTGCTAATATTCATGTTTGTAGAAAATCATGAAAAAAAATACATCTAAACCCTCATGAGCAATATTTAAACACTGTCATGAACATTTATTTCATCAAATAGAAGCATTGAAAAATGCTACGTAGCTTGGAATTCCTATAAAAAATTCTAATGGTAGTAACTTCAGTATACAGGGAAAATAAAAACACAATGGAAGCAACCTTGTACTCTAGTGCTTACCATTGTATCTTTGTCTTCTCATACATATTAAGGATTCATGCACTCCATCTATGAAAAACATCTTTCGCAAATTTGCATGCATCTCTTCCATGCCCGTGACATTGTTTCTTATAATAAGAAGGTAGAGGGAATTGCATTTATGCAATGTTCAAACATGTAACGTGTTAATAATTTGTTAAAACATGCAATGGCTTTATGATTTTCAATTGGTAGGAAAATTATTTGCAAATATATGTAACATGCATTTATTAACATCATAAGTAACTTGTCTACACTAGGAAAAATACATAACATGCAAGAGGATGTTGGATACTATGATATCAAGGAAAGGATGCCACAAAACATTGCTTTCTGAAGTAGGATGTTAGCTATCGAGATATGATTGAAACAATGTCTATCAATGTACATAAAATGACAAACAATACAGATGCATGCTATTTATATAAGAAGAATGCATAGGAATGATGAAATAACTCTAGCATTGCATCCCTTTGAATAATCAACATGAAGATACTAATAGAGGCATCTGCTTTGTTGATAAATAGTGTCCAATTGTTGAAGGACTATAGAGTGATCATAGTACTCGGTCTAATGAATATAAACGGATTATTGAGCACGCTGGTGATTCAATGAACTTGCGAGCTGACAACAATCTTACATATACTACTCATGAGTAAACCTCAAATAACCATATGCTAATAAATATGAATGCCCAACTACTAATTCAATGAATTAGCAAGTTGGCAATGATGTCACTTTATAATGCATATTATATATCTTGCTTACAGGTGACAATGATATTTCTATTTACCATTTCTAACATTTCCATTTGTTTCCCTTTATTTTCTGTTTAATTACCAAAATATTCTATATCTTGGTAGTGATGTTTTTACTTATCATTTCTAACAATGCCATTTGTTTCTCTTTATTTTCAATTTTTTTGCTTCTTTGCAACCTCACCACTCGTCATAATGTGCTGATTGTTGTAACTGTGCAAGTCTATATTCTTAACATCATGAAATTTTCAAGCCCAAATAAAACAACACATCATTTCATAGTTTTGATGGTATATTTCCCACAAATATTCTCTATTCATTCTATTCACGCCCACTTACAATTTCTCTTAATGATGTCAGCTTGAACTAGATGCCCATCAAAGTTACCTATGGGAACATAGACATTTATTCCATCAAAGTTACCTATGGGAACATAGACATTTATTCCATCATGGCTTCAATAGTTTATTTTAACTCTTGGACATTATAATTTGATTTATTTTGTTGTATCAATGATAGATTGATTGCCCAAAAAAATTAATGAAACGAATAATTCAAATAAGTGAGAACTAGTGTCGACATAATTGTACTAGAATAAACTAGAATCCAATGAAGAGATGACATATAAAGAGACAACATATAGAAACGATAATATAAGTTGTTCTCTTGTTCTAAAAAAGTAGGGACTAAGTTGCTTTACAACTCTCCCTTGTTTCAAATTGGAATGAAAAACTAATAACTTTGGTATTTTACTTTTTGAGCATTGTGTGAAAGAAAATTTAATGACTTATATATTAGGTTTTTTGGGTTCTAGGTAAACAAATCTTGGCTAAGCTTATTTACTTAAATAATTGATTTGTAATATTGATTATTAGATAGATAAATCAATTTATTTTATTAAATAATAAATTATGTAATATATAATAATAAAATTACATTTTCTATACCTTTAAAAAGAAATTAATAAATTATCATAACTAAAATTAAAATTGATTAAGCTTATTTACTTAAATAATTGATTTGTAATATTAATTATTAGGTAGATAAATCAATTTATTTTATTAAATAATAAATTATGTAATATATAATAATAAAATTACATTTTCTATACCTTTAAAAAGAAATTAATAAATTATCATAACTAAAGTTAATTGTATAATGAAAGGATGGAAATCATGAACTTAAATTACTGAAATTGAATGTAGTACCCTTGATTCATAGTCTTTTCATTAAAGATACAAAGTTAGTGTAATTGATGAATTGTTTAACAATGCATTATTCCACTCAAAATGGAGAGAAGCAGTTTAAAAATGAATAACCAATATTATATTAATATTCAAACTTTTGAGTCAATTTCATTTTTCTCACAAAATAAGTTTTAAATATATCCTGAAATATGTAATATGAGTGGTGCAAGCTTTTATTATGTTTGAGTTAACAGCCGAATGAAAACAATCTTGGGAGATCAAGCACCTTTTGGTCATTTTCTTTGGATCATGTAGAAAGGATATTTTTATGTAATCTTTCTTATATTTATATGGTTAGAATTATATTTATAAAAGATGGATAGAGAACAATTTGAATAGAGTAACAAAAATCTAAAATTTTAAATTTTAGATTTTTAAGTTTTTAAATTTATTTTTATAAGATAATTAATTAAAATATTGTGTTATTACTAATTAAATTTAAAATATTTTGATATGGCCTATTAAGTTAATGAAAAATAGAGCATTGTATTTACTTCTTTCAAAATTCAAGTAATATTCATACTTATGTATATATTAATTATGTATCTATACTTTTAATAATTCTTGAAAACCAATAATAAAAAAATCTAGGTAGAGCAAATATAGGAATTATCAAAGAGATAATATATGAACTCAATTTCTTACCATGCTTAAAATGATGGTTTTGTAGAAAGACCTAAACTTAGTTAGATGGAAATCAAGTTTATAGTATTGGAAGGTGATTCCTAATTTACATAAAAATAAATAACTAATTGGACAGTTAACAAAAGTAAATAGAGATTAATTCCTCCTCTTCGAGGTGTTTTACACATGTGGTCTCATTATTGGTAAATAAGCAACTATGTCATGTTCCAAGGATAGAGAACAAGATCACTCACGAATTCACAAACCTAGAGGAAGATTTCATCCAAGGTGAAAAAATGTTTTAAAAAGATCTTCATAACGAGGAAGATCATTGAGGAAGATTTCATCCCAGGTGAAAAAAAAGGTTATAAAAAGATGTTCATAAGGAGCGTTATATTCCCAAAGAAATAGAGTATAAAATTAGAATGGACAAATATTAAAGTAAAAATGAGTCCATTGCAGTTAGAAAGGAAAATCATTTTTGAAAAAATACTTTTATAAATATACAACTTACATAATATATATTATATTTATTTTGTTTGTTATTTGAAGTTAATTATTCACAATTTGAATATTAATAATAAAATAGAATTGTTAATCAAATATTATCCAAGTTTTAAGTTTATATCTCATTTTTAATTATAAATATTTAAAATTATAAACATTTAAGATTTATGAAAAATTAAAACTTTCAACAAGTGTAGTTTATAGGTGTAATTTCTCAATAATATATTAATATTTATTTTATTTATAAAATATAGTAAAATAAAATAATAAATAAATAATAATAACAATTAAAAAATTTAATTGCTTTGTGTAAAGTACTAGATTTATTATAATAGCAAAAAACATAAATATTGTAGAGAATAACAATAGAATAACACAATATATGAAACTATAACACCAAAACAATATTTGTATTGATAGGAAACAATATTCTCTTTAAGGGGGGCTACCTCTAGTAGAGCAATGCTCTATTACAATAATTCTAAAGAATAAACTTCCCATTCCCTCGATTCCTGTTTATACTAAATCTATCTATCACAAGAATAATCTAGAGGAATATCTTCTAGAAGCGAAAGCTTCTATTAGGTCTTCTTACATTTGACTTATTCTTCCTTATTACATGGAAAATATATTATTCTATCTACTTGTGGGGTTAGGGAGGTTAGGTCCCTAACATGCCCTCCCCGTTAAAAACTACCTTGTCCTCAAGGCTTGAGATGAGGAAATTGCTGCAGAATGGTAGCTAGCTCCCAGGTGGCATCTATTGGAGTTGTATCTTTCCATTGTACTAACACTTCCTTGATGGTTCAGTGATGGAGACGATGCTCATGCTGGTCCAAGAAAACTTGTGGCTACAACTTGATGGAGCCTTCCTCATCAAACTCATGGAGACTGGTTTGAGTTTGGCACTTAGTTCCAATCACCTTCTTTAAGCATGTGACATGAAAAACATGATGGAGTTTAGAATGAATGGGTAATGATAACTGGTAGGAAATTGGTCCCATGCGCTTGAGAAAGGTATAAGGACCACAAAATTTAGGCACAATTTTCTGACAATGTTCAACCTTGAGTGAAGTCTTATTATAAGTTTGCAGTCGAAGAAAGACCTGGTCCCTTTCAAAAAATTGATGTTTGGAATGACCTTGATCTGCTTTTTTCATTATGCAATTTTAAGCTATTACCAAATTCTCTTTGAGGGTACGAAGAATAGCCTCTCGAACTGTAAGAGTTTGGTCAACCTCCTAAACCTTCGAGACACCTGACATGTAGGAGAGAACTAAAGGTGCATTTTGTCCATATACTGCTTCAAAAGGAGTCATGTGAGTAGCTGTATAGTAAGATGTGTTATACCACCATTCAACTAGGGGTAACCATTGAGCCCACTAATTTTTCCTTTTAGATGAAAAACACCAAAAATATGTTTCCAAACACTTGTTGACAACTTCAGTTTGGCCATCAGTCTGGGGGTGATAGGAAGTGATGAGATGCAATTATGTTCCCTGGAGCCTGAATAATTCTTTCCAAAAATTGTTGGTGAAAGTGGGATCTCTGTAAGAGACAATAGAATGAGGCATGTCATGAAGCTTGAAAATATGAGCCATGAAAATTTGAGCCACTATGGATGCGGTGAATGGGTGTTGAAGAGCAAAAAAATGAGCATATTTGGAAAGACAATCAACTACCACCATGATGAATGAATTATTACCTAATTTAGGTAAGACCCCATTGAAATCCATAGAAATGTCCCTCCAAATAGCCAGTGGAATCAGAAGCGGTTGTAGTGTGCCCAAAGCTTTGACAGTTTCTCCCTTGTTGTGTTGAAAGAAATCACATTTAGCCACAAAGGTGCATACGTCCTATTTCATACCATCCTAGAAAAAATAATGTTTAACCCTTTCATAGGTTTTGGTAAACCTTGAATTCCCCACTGTGGGTGAAGCATGAAACTCATAAAACACCATGGATTTAAGTTGCGATTGATTTATTATATACATATGACCTTTGTAGAAGAGATCTTCATTGTGCCAAGAGTATGCTGGAGAAACTGGAGAATTGTATTACAATTGTTGGATTAGTCGCGAAGTTTTGGGGTCTTGCAGCCATTCCTGGCAAACAACTTGGAGCCAATCTAGTACAATGAATGAGAGGGAAAAAAACACCCTTCTTCTTTGTACTTATTGGAAAGAGCGTCAAACACCACATTTTATTTTCCCTTCTTATAATTATCTCATAATCATAGCCAAATAGCTTGGTCACCCATTTTTGTTGCTCCTGGGATGAAATTTGTTGTTCCAGAAAATACTTGAGGCTTTGAAGGTATGTTTTAATTTGGAAGCGTTTCCCTAATAAATAAGGTTGCAAGAGATCCACAACATGCATAATAGCGAACATTGCCTTTTCATTCATTTATTTTCCTAGATGTCACTCCAAATGTTGTTTTCTAGTGAAGGCTAAAGGACTTCCATCTTGCATGAGGAACACTCCAATTCCTTTCCTAGAATCATCACATTCCAGGACAAAAGTCTTTGTGAAGTTGGGAAGGGCCAGGAGGAGAGTTGTGCACATAACAACTTTCAATGCTTGGAAGGAGTGATCAACTGTTGGAATCCAAGTGAAAAAATTATTTTTAAGGAGAGCAGTAAGAGGTGCTTTAATTTTACCATAATTCTTAACAAACTTGCGCTAATATCCCATTAAAAACATAAAACCACGCAATCTCTTGAGAGTTTTGGGGCAAGGACAATCTTGCATAGATTCAATTTTCTTAAGATCCACTTGTACACCATCCTTGACAGCAATATGACCTAAGTACTCCACTTCCGAAGCTCAAAAGGAACATTTATATTTCTTGAGAAAACGTTGGTGCTGAGAGAGTAGACTTAGAACTTGATTCACATGGGTAATCTGTTATGCCTAGGTTTTACTATAGATGAGAATATCATCAAAGAAAACTAGGACAAAATGATAGAGAAAAGGGTGTAAAACATGATTCATGAGACTTTGGAAAGTGGAGGGAGCATTACACAAGCCAAAGGGAATTACCAAGAACTCATAGTGACCCTCATGAGTTCAAAATGTAGTCTTAGGAATGTCTTCCTCTTGCATATGTATCTGTTGGTAGCCATAACAAAGATCAAGTTTAGTAAAGTACTGAGCACAATTCAATTCGTCCAAGAGATCATCAATGATAAGAATGGGAACTTTGTCTTTGATGGTGAGTTTGTTAAGGGAAAAAAATTCTGGACACATGCGCCAAGTACATTCTTTCTTGAGTACCATGACCATAGGAGAAGAATGGGTGGTACTAGGGAGGATAACACCTGTGGCGAGCAATTCTTGAACGAATTTTTCAATTTCATTTTTTTGGGAAAAGGGATGACAATAAGGGAGAAAATTGGGAGGAATAATTCTTGGGACGAGAGGAATGGAATGATCATGAACATCAATTGAAGGAGGAAGTTCCTCGGGGGTGGAAAAAACATATTGGTGTTTGGAGATGATAGATTGGATATCATGATGCACCGAGAGTGTCTCAATTATTGAATATAATCGAGTTGTGAAATAATGCCTGAATGACCTTTTTTGAGAAGCTTTTCCATTCGATGGGAACTGATGATCTCAGGGGTGCCTGTTTTGATGCCTTGAAACTTATACTGTTGGCCTACCTATTGGAATTTCATGGTTAATTCCTTAAAATCCATGAGGATGGGACCAAGAGTGCATAACCATTCTGCTCTGAGCATAATATCACAAACAACCATGTCAATATCAAACATATGAGATTTCAGGTTGTACTTCCCAATTTGGAGACACACATTTTCGCAACGCCCCACACATTTCATGGAACCTCCAATGGAAATCATGATTTGAAAGTTGGTTTCTGCATGGATATAGAAATTGGTTTCTTGGGAAATGAAACGATGAATACACTTATGAGTGTTGCCACTGTCAATTAAGATGATGACCTTCTGATGCTTAATGTAGCCCATTAGCTTGAGCATTTGGGGAGCATAGAAGCTAGTGAGAGTATTAAGTGAAATTACCGATTCTACTTATTGGGGGTGTTTTCACAGGGGCAGACCCAGGGTTCATCGCTTCAACAATGCACTAACAAAACCCTAACTATCATCCCTTTTGGCAACACCTGCGAAGCAAGCGAAGTCTCACCTGAGGTAGAGGAAGGGGGGTTTACAGGACTCAGGTGTCTGTAACCGAGCTAGGACACAGATATGTGATTATAACACTTCTACAGAGTACTTAGGAACAACATGCATCAACCTATTAGTCTTACATACATCGCAGATCAAACCCTAATTACATATCGATGTAGTAACAGTGACAACATATACATCACACTTAGCATCATAAGTTAGATCTAACACATTCAACATAAATAAAGCACTAAGCATTCATAGGTCTATATATCATACATAACAATTAATGCACTAAGCAGATCCAGAGCATAAAAATCATAACAAAAAGAAAACCATCAACACATGATATACGTGGTTCACCCCAGTGTGGAGCTGCACCCACCAACTGCTTCTTATTCTTTATTAGGCTTCAATCTCTTACATTCTTCTGCTCATGTGCATTAAGCCATAGAGCCAAGCTTTGCACCGGATAGGTGATCTGTGCACTAAGCACCAGATACACCTTTCAAAAATCAGGTCAAGGCACTGTGACAACTCCTCTATCAAGCACAGAGCCTTACATACATAGTTTGTTTCACTAAGAAACCCAAAACTACTTGCACTTAGCCTTGCAAGCTATCAAATCTTCACCCCTTTTATACATTACAGTCTTACTTATTTATAGTTTTACACCTTCTTACAAAAAGG
Organism: Picea sitchensis; assembly: GCA_010110895.2. Lineage (NCBI taxonomy): Eukaryota > Viridiplantae > Streptophyta > Pinopsida > Pinales > Pinaceae > Picea > Picea sitchensis. Next base: position 12,492 of record SNQJ01S0019142.1, read on the forward strand.
CCTAATCATGGGTAAACCCATGGGCCGACATCCCATAACCCATTACAAAATCCCTAATGAACCCCTTGCTGGGTCCACGTATTAAGTGAGATCCCTCGATCTTAGCTCCGCCTGGGTGCTCCATCTTCGACTAGCCTGTCAAAGTCCAAAGAGTGTTCAAACCTGACCAATTTTCCCTCAAAACTTGGTCGAGGGCCAACAGGCCCCCAACTCTCACCCGTGACTCGTCTTGAGTCACTCATATCTGGGCAACGCGGCTTTGAAGGCCTCGAGATTCACTCGAGATGCCTCAACTTGTTGTTTCTCCTGAGCCTCCTGCTCAGTGAGCTATTGGATCATTTTCTCTGTAACATGCCCTTCTAGGCACTGTTCCACTGTCGCAACCACTTGATCTAGCTGCGAGCCTTGTCCTTCAATCTCTTCAAACACTGCACAGGCTTCATCCTGCACCGGTTGTAGCCTTTGTGTGACTTCCATTACTCTACCTTGGATGGCAGTACTCTGCTACTAGACCGCGTGTTTTTCCTGTGATATCTTCATTCTCTCGACTGCAGTGAGTGACTTCATCTGTGCTTGAACTATTAGTGCCTGCTGCTGCGCCTCCTGTAGCTGCTTTTCCAACTTCCTAAGTTCTGGATCTTCCGTGAGGCATTCATAAGTTTGCGCACTTCTGTTGCTCAGCTGCTTTCATTATGAGGCAAGGGCTCTGATCCTTCCAACTGCATTCTTGGTGGCTTCCTCTCTTTGGTCGCGCACCTCCTGCAGAGTGCTTGGTACTCCTTGGATCTCCAACTCCGTTATCATTGCTTGTGTTGATATTATGATAGCTTCGGGAGGTATGAACCTCTACTGTGACCTTTGACAAGATTAGAACGTTCTGGAAGAAAGAAAAGAAATGAAAGTAACCCTAGATGAGATGTCGACTGAAGAGAGATAATTAATATGAATTAATTAATACCCAGAGAGAGAAGTCGACCCAGGCAAGTCTTCCAGGAATACTATAAATACGGGGTGCCAGTCTCTCATTTGACACTGTTAAAAAAACAGGACCGCAGAGCAATAAAATAAAACAAATGTGGAAATAAAACACAGAAGATACACAATACAAGAGAGACACAGATTTATGTGGTTCACCCAGTGTGGGCTACGTCAACTAGAGAAATTGCCAGGTCCTTTCTTTATTATTATCCAGCAAAATGAAGGGATACAACCTACAACAAAACCCATTGTAACTTCCTCTTCTTTCTCTCACAATATCCTCTCTCAGAATACAATACTTGCCAACCTACATAGCCGCAATACATTTCCCTCATAAAAGAGGGTTTCCTTCTAGGGCAAAAAACCC
>SNQJ01S0019142.1:13846-48278 GCA_010110895.2 Picea sitchensis
CTATTCATAACAGGTGAAGAGTCTCTCATCATCCAGTGCAAGAAGGAACTAGCTTCTGAATTTGATATGAAAGATCTAGGTCTCATGCATTATTACTTGGGACTAGAAGTATGGCAGAAGCATGGTGAAGTATTCCTTGGAAAAGGGAAGTACACAATAAAGATCCTTCAAAAGTTTGGAATGATGGATTGTAAGTCCATGGACACTCCTATGAATATGGATATAAGAAAAGTGAAAGATCCAGATTCTGATCCAGTAGTATATCAACAATTAATTGGGTCATTGATGTATTTGGTAAATAATCGGTCAGACATTTTCTTTGCTGTGAATACACTAAGCCAGTTCGAGGTGGAACCGAGACATGAGCATTGGATAGTTGCAAAGCATGTCTTAAGATATATTCATGGGACAATAAACTATGGCTTAAGACATAATGCATCCAGAAGACATAAAGAGTACTTCAGGAATGTGTTTCATCTTGGGCTCTGCCATGATATCTTGGGGCAGTAGAAAAAAAAATTCTGTCGCACTCAGCACAACATAAGCAAAATATATCGCAGCATGTGAAGCATGCACATAAGAAAAATATATCGCAGCATGTGAAGCATGCACATAAGCAATATGGCTAAGGAAGTTAATCTCCGATTTATTTGATCAGATTCCAAATTCGACCATAATACATTGTGATAATCAGAGTTGTATAATATTATCAGAACATCCCGTGTTTCATGAAAGGTCGAAACATATTGAGATCACATACTACTTTATTCGAGATAAAGTCCAGGAAGGAGAGGTAAAGCTCCAATATATCCCCACAGATGAGCATGCATCAAACAGCCTGACAAAGCCTCTATCCATAATAAAGTTTGCATATTTCCGAGAGAAGATGGGGATCGTGTAAATAACTCCCTTACCTGAAAGGGAAGAAATGACTCTCCAGGTTGGGAGGGAACACTAACATATTATTGAGGACATTCATTTTCAAGATTTACAAATAGTCCAGTTTGCTCAGATTCTTTCCTGTTCGGAAAGTGGATTGAGATTTCTGACGGACATACATTTTCCAATTCGGAAAATGTTCCAGATTGCTGATGTACCATAGACAACGAATTCCCATTGTGGTTAACATGGGGAGTGGTCTAGGGTAGTCTCTCTTCTTGAGGGTTACTCAAGAAGACTATCCGCCTCACTGGACAATGATTTCTCATTGTGGTTAACATGAGGAATGGTTTGTTTTAGAGGTTGGTATAGGACAATCTTTTCCTCTTGTGGTTAACAGAGGAAATGGTTCAGACAATCATTCCTTAGGGTGGATTCATTCTCTCCAGGTTGCACTTTGTTTAGTGCTAGAGGAATGGCCCAGGGTGGGGAATGGTCCAGGCTCAGCAATCAGGGACATGCATTCCTTAGGGAAGATTCATTCTCTCCAGGTTACAGTTTGTTTAGTGTCAGAGGAATGGCCCAGGGTGAGGAATGGTCCAAGCTTAGAAATCAGAACAATCATTCTTCCTTGTTTGAGAAGAATAAGACAGATATCCCATCATTGATGTTCTACTATGAGGGGCATATATTCTTCCAGATCACACAAATGTGAGTGAAAGATTGGCCCAGATGATTCAGTTTATTTTAACAATATTTTCTGTGCAGGTTGATATCAGATGATTGTTATGGAGACTACTTTTTTCCAGACAGTAGAGTTATGCTACTGTGGTGGATATGTTCCACTGTTTGTGACTATGTGTTATGGTTTGAGTAGCTGCGTACTACCATGGATAGACACAGTTGTGTTTTACCAATTGATATTGTACTAGTTGTCATGGAGATTATCCAGTTGGGTAATAATGCCGATGCTCGTGATACTATCAGTTGAATGGTCTATTTGTGCTCACGACCATTATCAGTTATACCTCCCTATCTAGGAGGGGGTGTGTATATTATGCTAGCTTCGGGAGGTATGAACCTCTACTGTGACCTTTGACAAGATTAGAACATTCCAGAAGAAAGCAAATAAATAAAAGTAACCCTAGATGAGATGTCAGCTGAAGAGAGATAATTAATAGGAATTAATTAGTACCCAGAGAGAGAAGTCCACCTAGGCAAGTCTGCCAGGAATACTATAAATACAGGGTGCCCGTCTCTCATTTGACACACTCTCAGAATTGTAGAAGTCACTTGTGCGCACTGCAGTTTGGCAGTCTTCTGCGCAAGTCCCGGGGAAGGTATTGTGCTAGTTTTGGGTTGGACTCTCTGATCAGCTTTGGTTACTTCTTGCTTGGTGCATTAGCCTTGCTTGGCTATTGGATTGCTACCAGGATTCTTCTCTCTATCAAGTTGCTCGGAGGGTGGCTTTGGCCTATGGTTGGGTGACAATAGAGATATTGTCAATGGTAAAATGAGCACATTCATTCTTAATCTAACAACTTGAAGCTGCTGGATGGCCTCAACGAGCTTCATCACTTGAACCTCGACTGCCTCATGTTCCTCCTATGCCACGCCTGGCACAGAGTGAAGTGCTTTTCTCACTGCTTCTTTGACTGCAGTCTGCTCTGTGAGCAACTGGTCCTTTTCTCTCTGTATCTTCACTTTGTCCTCCTCGAGCACTGCTCAAAACTCATCTTTCTCATTTTCATAAGAGGTTACACAGTGCCGCACAACTCATAATTTCTCTAAGACTTCCTCTTTCTATTGCTTCAAGGATTCTGTAGCCTTCTCCTTTTCTTCTTAGATTTTTTGAAGCTGAGCCTTTATTGCATCTGCTAATCTTCTCAATTGGGCAGGCTGATCCCCCAATTATACAATATCTGATGAGGACGGTGGAGTAGGTACTGCACAAATAACTTGAATAGATCACTATATCTCCTTCATCTCCTTCTCGACCTTTACGTACAACTCTTCATGCTTTTCTCCATATCTCTGCAAGAGATCTTTAGATGTGTCCTTCATCGCTCCGTCGATTAGACTGATATCATCCTCTGTGAGCATAGCCTCTAGCTGGGGCTTACTGGTGTGGGTCTTCTTTGTTGTCGAGGGTTTCTGCAGAGAAACCTTCCTCTTCTTCAGTGTTTCTTCCTCAGTAGGGGGATCCTTCGGCGGTGTAGCTTCACCTTCTCCTTGCTTTTCTCCTTATTCCCCTCCTACTCCTTGATTTACTTTGTCTCCTCCTCCTCCTCCTCCTGTGGGTGAGCTAAGTCCACTTTCTTTCGAGGCGCTGTCCTCCTCATCAGTCTCTATGTTCTGAAATTCTGCCTTTTCCTTCTTCTTCTTCGCACTTGACTGTCCGACGTGCTCGAACCGGGTGACCAAGGGGCTTCCTATGATGTCAAGGTCGGAGAGTTCTGCATCATCAATCGGTACAAGGAACTCCTCTGACCATTCCTTTGTGATCTGTTCCATGTCTTCGTCTGTCAGCTTGTAATTGGACTGTAACTCTTCCTTGCTCTCATCTCTGCGCGCAGTGATTTAAATAAAATGTGGATCTCCGCAGAACTTAGCTAGTGGTTTGTACTGGTGCAAGGTGCATGGTGTCATGCACGAGAATGACTCAATGGAAAACTTTAGTTTCTGATAGTAGGCATGGAACACTGCATTCGACTGCCATTTCTTTGACATGTCATTCGTATACCATAAGCTTGAGAACCTTGCGGCCAACGACTCTGACGGTTCAATCTCTGGGAAGGTGGATCCTTCCAACATTTTCCAAGTGACAAATGCAATCAACACAAGTAGCCAACTAAAGTGGAACTCGTATCCCTGATCCCGTGCTTCACAAAAATCTTTCTCAAGCTCGTTGACGAGGTAACTCACCCAATTCATCTGCATCCCATCCATGCATTTTCCTGCGAGGTCCACCATGAACCCAGTGACCTGCGTGGGATGATTCTTTCTTACAAGCGTTTCAGCTATGAGTTGGAAAGTGAGGTGCACTGTGCCAGCCTGGATAGAGGCTACCTTGTAGCCTCACTTTCCCTTCTCAAATTCATCGTATGTCTCCTTGATGCACTATGCCATGGAGCGATCTGAGGTCTTCCCTAGGTAGAACTATTGAGGGTCGGGTCCCTGCATGATCAATCCTGTGATCAAGTGGATCAACACCAGATCCACAATAATCCGCTTGTTGAGCCACAAGTATCCACCATGATAACACAACAAGAGGAGTTTAATGCAATATTTAACCTCCTGATGTCGGCCAAAATGAGGACTGCAATATCGTGGACTATGAGGATTACATTCAATATCGTGGACTGCATCAGCTCCTTAATCCATGGCTCAGAGACTATGAGAGGCTTCTTCCCAGTGGTCTTTATCAAATATCTACGGGGCGCGAGCATGGCGTGGTTCTTTCTGTCTCCAAGGTTGAAATCACTGTTCTTCAGTGCTGGGATCTGTCCCAACTGGGTTCCAACTACATGTATTCCTTTCAGAATGTACGTGGGAATCAAAGTGTACTCGAAGTCCTATGGAATGTTGTTGTGGTTAACCATGCCAAACAATGGTGGGATATAATATGGTAAGATCGAAGGCATCTGCTTCGCATTAGCCAGATCATCATGATGCTTACTTCGCTTCTCAGTCACGGGGTTGGTACATTTAGAGCGACGTCGAGTCGAAGGGGAAGCTTGTAGTCCCTTGGTCGATGACACCTGTATTCCTTCAGACATATCTTTACCAGCCATAAACTTCTTTAGAACCTCTTCGATAGACTTCTCTAGCTCAGTGAGATCGAATGACATTCTTACTGTTAACAAATAGGTTGGGGTAGGTGAATGGATCGTGGGGTAAAAAACAAATGGCGAGGTCTGATAACATAGATCGACATACAAAATCACTTCTCTTGTTGTCTCAGATAATCAAGGGTAGCAAAAATTGGTCTTGACGCAGCGTCTGACGGGTTAAATAAGAAAGTGTCTTAATAGATTCCTCCAAAGGGCAAGGCTGCTTCCATCAATGCGAATCTATCTGTTATGGCTTGGTCTCAATGTCCCAAGTGCGGTCCATTCTCCCATAAATATGTTTCCTAGATTTCGAGGCGTCGTTCTAAAGGTTGGGGTGCCTCCAATGGTCATATATCTTTGCCGGGGTGAAGTCCCATTCTGCGCGGTTCTACTGTTCCGACGAGGTTCATAGCCTGAAATCCTGCCTCCTGCAAAGTCTTCTTTGTAACTTCCTATAGCCTTTCTAACTTGGCTTTCTTCTTACTAAGCTTCCTTTCCTTCTTTCCTATGATATGAGTCTCTCGAACTGTTTCTGGATTCCTCTTCCCATTCATATTCTTAGTTTCTCATATCACAGTGACTTCGCACTGCTGATGTTCTCTCAAAGGGTTCAAAGTTAGTATTTCTTCTCTTATTAATTGTTGGGTGGATGTACTCCTTTCTTTCATGGATAGTTCCTTCAAACCTTCTTGCTCTCTTTCAACTTCGACAACTAATTCTCTTGCATTCTTCTACTGCTTCGACTTAACTTCTCGTTCTTTTATCAGTCGATCTATTTTCCTAGCTATGAAATCCCTTAGTTCTTGCTTTTTCTTTTCTGTAGCTTCTTTCTTTGCTTTCCTTCTGATCTGATGTTTCTCAATCCAAGTCTTTCCTAACAAAACATGGAACAGGGCATTGTTCTCAACAAGGTTAGTGACTTCAAATTCCTCTTTTGTCGATGTTCCATGGATGATAACAGGTACATTGGTAACTTTTCCACATAGGGTTATCATATTTCCTTTGAACAAGCCTATCCTTCCCAATGAAGGTACCACCGTAGGCTTCACCAGAAGTTCCCAAGTGCTTTATATCATAATATTCACTTGTGTTTCCTCATCCAAGACACAGTTTATGTCGAAGTCTCCTATTCTTGTATTTATGCGCTATTTTTCTTTCATGATCTCTGGTAAACTGACATCTTTGTGATCGTTCATCGTATCTTTCAACTGTACTTACATAGTCTGAGATTTCTCTGATTCTTTCTCTTTGTGATTCTTTAACAGGCTCTTAGTCTCTTGACTTAATTCATAGTTTTCTTGTCTCATGTTCATCCTTTCAACTTTAGCAATCATCCTTGGGAAAAATTCAACTTTATGAACACCAATTTTACAACAAAGACAAACAGGACATGTACCAGGGAATTCCTTAGCAAGATGTCCCGGTCTTCTGCAGTTATAACACAATGTCAATCCTCTCTTTATTTTAAATGTTCCCCAACCTTTCTTGTACTGCACACTAGGATCACAGTGCTGAACTTGCAATTTGCAAAAAATCTTTCTAGGTTCCTGCATCCACTCATTAGTCCAAAAATTCTTTCTATGCATAGAAATAACATATCTTTCTCTATTTCCATCAAATTTATTCAGATCAACTCTTTCTTCCAACTGTGCCCTAGTTTTCAGAATAGGACAAAATCTATTAAAGATACCTAGGTTCATGCTTTCGAAACAAAAAAATTCACTTATATTATTCTTATCAAAGCACAAAGCTTTAAGATCTTACCTCTTTTCTTCATATCGGGTTTCTGTCTTAGCACAAAGCTTCACAAGTCAAGTAGAATAATGTGTACTACAACAATAGATATAGACACAAAGATTCTCTTTTCTTTACTTCAGTTCCTAGCAATCACAGTTTCAGGTACTGGCAACATAACCATTTGTTGGCAGAGGGGCAGACCCAGGGTTCAATGCTTCAATAGCACACCAACAAAACCCTAAGTACCGGCCCTTTCGGCAACACCCGTGAAGCAGGTGAAGTCTCACCCGAGGTAGAGGCAGGGGGTTACATGACTCAGGTGTCTGTAACCAAGCTGGGACACAAATATGTGATTATAACCAAGATGATATAGTACTTAGGAACAACATGCATCAAACTATTAGTCTTTCTTACATCGCAGATCATACCCTAAGTACAGATCGACGCAGTAAGAATGACAACATTTTCACTTATCATCATAAGTTAGATCTATCACATTCAACATAAATAAAGCACCTACCATTCATAGGTCTATCTATCATACATAACAATCAATTCACTAAGCATATCCAAAGCATAAACATCATAACACAAAGCAAACCATCAACACATAATATACATGGTTCACCCCAGTGTGGGGCTACGTCCACCAACTGCTTCTTCTTCTTTATTAGGCTTCAATCTCTTACATTCTTCTGCTCCTACACATTAAGCCACTGATCCAAGCTTCGCATCAGACAGGTGATCTGTGCACTAAGCACCAGATCCACCTTCCCAAAATCAGGTCAAGGTACTGAGCCAAATCCTCTATCAAGAACAGAGCCTTACATACATAGTCTGTTGCACTAAGAAACCCAAAACTACTTTCACTTAGCCTTGCAATCTATCGAATCTTCACCCCTTTTCTACATTACATTCTTACTTATTTATACTTTTACACTTTCTTACAAAAAGGCCTAATCATGGGTAAACCCATGGGCCGACATCCCATAACCCATTACAAAAACCCTAATGAACCCCTTGCTGGGTCCACATATCAAGTGAGATCCCGTGATCTCAGCTCCGCCTAGGCGCTCCATCTTTGACCAGCCCGTTGAAGTCCAAAAAGTGGTCAAACCTGACCAATGTTTCCTCAAAACTTGGTCGAGGGTCAATAGGGGGTCAGAGGGTAGTGTAATATTCATTGGCTCAAGTAACTATTCCATAGGGGTCTCAAACTATTCTTCAAAAACACCCTCAGAGATGGCCATAAACAACGTTTTTTCCTTACACTTGTGCCCCATAAAATATTTTTCATCATAATTATAACAAAGGCCCTTGAGTTGAAGTTTCACCATTTCAGTCCTAGTTAATTTTTGTATTTTGAGAGATGTGGGAGGAGGGGAAGGGTTATTAGGTTGAGTGTGAGGATCAAGGAAGGTTCACGGTTTGGGCAGAGACAATCTATTGTGATTCCTTGGAACATTGAGTAGCTTCCAACCAAGTCTGAGGGCGAACCATGAGGACCTGGGCACACATTTCATCTTTGAGGCAACTGATAAAACATTCCCAGAAGAAGGCATCAGACATGCCCTCCGTTCTGAAAGACAAATTTTCAAAGGTAGAGATAAAGTCTTCCATTGTGCCAAATTGTTTCAACTTGGTCAAACGACCGAGATAGTGGGTGTCAGTGTCAAAGCGTTCATATAGCTCTGCAACAAACTGTGTCCAAGAAACATACCCTTGGTGTGTCTTTCTACACCATTGCCACCATTTCCAATATTTCAAATCCAAATAGAGGACACCATAACGAAGTTTGGCCAAATCATCAATAATTCCATGCAATGAGAAATAATGTTCTGTTTGAGTGACCCAACTTGTGGGATCCGATCCATCAAATTTGTTCACCTCAACTTGGGGAAGATGGGCAGGGATGATTTTAAGGATGGAAATTTATATTGAAATGTAGAAACCTGGTCTAATCTAACCAGTTCTTAGTATGCAAAATGTAAAATGTTTGGCGATAGTTTTGTAAAAATATTCAAATTTCTAAGGATTTTATACAGTTTCTATAAATTTTTGGTAATTTTTAAGGTAAAATAATTTTATTCTATGGAATTTGGGAGTATCATTTTTAGAAAAAATGGAAATTAGCGAATCTGTTTTGGGAAAAACCATGCAAAATTAGCCCATTTACGAAATTCAGGCCCTAAAATCATTTATGAAGACGTGGGTCACAAGGAAGGGAGTTGGAATGAAAGGCCATAATATGGGAAGAGTTCTCACCTTTACAGTGTGAAGGTTGGTCAAGGGAGGGAGATCCATGGGACTATTTTAACCATTGAGTGAGGGAGGACAATTCACCCTTAACATCATCCAATTCTCCCATAACTTTGGCCTCGAAGGTTGTCAAGTAAGTATTGGTGGAAGCAAGTTGAGAGGTCAGGAGCTTGATTTCCGCCTTGTTCTGTTTGGATTCATTTTGCAAATGAAGGAATTCTTAGTTGTGAGTGATTTCCATGGGGGAATGAGGGTTACCAAGGAGGGGAAGTAGGTCCATGGAAAAAAAATTGCATTCAGGGTGACAAGAGGAAGGAAATGGGATAGGTGTAAAATAAGGGTTTCAGGAAGGGCTCGGTTCCACGGGAAAAAAAATCTTGAAAATGATAGGTATTACTGCGATCATGAAAAAGAGAAGAGTCTAATCGGATAGGTCTCAAATAATGGGGTAGACATGACCCTGAATTTGTTTTTACTCATGCAGAGCTATACTCATATATTAATAATATTGCAGTGGTGAAATAACCAAATTCTTAACATGAAGAAATGTGTAGTAATTTTACAACTCGAATGCAAGAGGCAAGGTTGCACGACAATAGATATTGTCTGTTCCGTTTCTATTGTGTGTCCATCCCAAGGGTTAGGGTGTTTAGGGTGTCTACAGACAATGGTTCTGTAATGCCCATAAATATATATCTAAACATCGTTATCCTCATAAGCAATTATTTCTTAACTAAGACAATATCTATTCAGCATAATATTGATTTGCATACCAACGACTTCAGTAATTTAGATTCTTCAAATATTAACGACTTCATAGCAGAATAAAATAAATTCATAATTTAACAGGTTACCTGGTTCTGATGCTAATTTCCGTTGCCAGCTGCCTTGCTGCTGCTCTCCTGCTACCTGCTACACAGTCCAGTCCTGTTGGAAACACAGAAAAATAATTGCCCAAAACTATTGTCCACCCTGCCAACTAGGAAAACGACCTAGCTCCAGGATATCTACGGATATCCTGGCCCTCCGAGCCCAAAACCTATAGCAACTCGGTGCCTTCCTGGTCAATATGTCACAACCAGAAAATCCCGTGCCTCAATCTGGTCAATATGTCACAACTTAAAAATCCCATGGCCTCTAACTGGAAAGCACCAATTCACACCCCTCCTACTTCTAATACTGTAGCTCTCCAAAATCATGGCCAACTTCCTCCGTAGAATGATTGTTCTCCCAACTCCTTCCCTTATTCCTCCTTCACTGTCTTCCCTTCATTTACTCCCCCCACCTTAACAATCTTTTATCCCATTATTAAATATCTTATCCATTCATTAATATGTTATCCATCCATTAATATGTTATCCATTCCTTAATATGTTTCCATTTTCGAATGTAACTTAAATTAATTGTATATTTTATTATTCACCATTAATTTAATACTTTATTAATCAATGAATTAATTAATAATTAAATCAATCATTAACCATCATGAACAAACTATTTAATAATAATCAATTAGAAATTTTATTTTAAGACATGAATACAGCTTTAGCTAATCTTTTAGGATTATATTATTAAATTAATTATACTTTAATAATCAAGGGTCGTTACATACACTCAACCTTCAGGAAACTTCGTCCCGGGGTTAAGGTATCTTATGGTACAAAGAAGAAGAACATGGTTCACACATTCAAAACAAGTAACCTATTACTATTAGTAAGTATATCAAGAAAACTCATATTATTACTAGGTATATGTACAAGAAATGTATGTGTAGCTAGTACATACAATTTCTTGTACATATACACTAATAATCAAACCGCCATCCTTTAGTATTTATGTATGCATCCAATCCAAATAAATAAAGACTAGTCTTTTAAAAGACAATCAATTAATTGTGTGAGAATTCATTTAATCACAATTGTTCGGTTCAATTTTATTTTAAACAACTGGTGGTTTAGTTACATAATAATGAATATTCATATACACATTTTTTCTTCATCACAATCCACCACATGACAAATCTCCATATAGTCTCAACTATTACTACTCATCCTTCCTCCTTAACTCATTTCCAACTCCATTCCTATCCGTCTTCTACTAGACTATCTTGGAGCGCAATATAATCGACCTAACTCCAAATAGAACCCGTAGTGGAAGTGTCGTTATTCACCAAGCTTCCCTAGCGTGCAACTCCACAATATCATCACACGCATTCGAGCGTGATCAGCAACTCTGCTTCTCCCATGACTCGTGTTTCTCAGAGGATACACGGTGGGAAATGCATCCACCCCTCCAATCGTGATCTAGGGTCCACCCCACGATGGCCCACCTCACAATGGAGGATACACGGTGGGAAATGCCTCCCACCCCTCCTAACGTAACTACAGTGGTCAACACCCTACAATGGAATATATAGTGGCACCGCGGTTGCTAGAGGTTTTGTCATCGCCATTTCGGTTTTTGGGCAGCGTTAGTACCAAAATCATGCACAGTTCATGTATCAGCAATGCATTCAAATCAATATAATTTCCATATACAATATTCATACTATAATGCTTCTCGGTTAGTGGTCCTAATATCCACTTTCTTCATCATCATTATTCCTTGGCTATTTCATAGCCCATAACCCGCTAGATAGTCTATAACACAAACTCATACATTTCCACGCATTATCATCATGTAAATTCCGTATTACTAGCATCATTTCTTCAATTTGGTATCCCTGTACCGTTATGTTAACATCAAAGTTTTCCCACTAGAAATAGATCTCATAATATCCTATATAATTCAATTTCACCACCCATTCACAAGATTATCATTTACTCAAACTAGATTGCATCATATCTAACATCATCCTAATAGCATTTAAACATTCATTTAATTCACATTTCTCACAATGTGTCACATCATATACATCAATCATCAAAGAATATTTAAACATTCGTAGTTTACATTCATAATAGATCGCATTACATACATCATCATCAATAACATTTAATCGCTCATAAAATTCACACACGCACGTAGTAGATCTCATAATATACATCATCATCAAATAACATTTAAACATTCATAAAAGTTCATAAATTTTAAAGTTTAAGTGTATCACTTAATAGTTTCACCGGACTAGAAAATGAAGTATATAGTCCTCGAGTAGTCCTGGCTGTCTAAGTCAAACGGTGGTAAAGAGATATTGTCTCACCTTCGGTAAACATGTTCTCGAGGTGGTCAAAATAGTGAGGGATAATATCATCGTAGTGTCTCAAAGATCTTCCCAAGTAGTAGATCCCGGACTATACCTGTCCCACTGACCTTAACTTGGTCTACCGTGAGAGTTCCAAGTTGTCTGGACTTGGTCCAATATGCACCGTTCTACCGCGAGGGTTCCCACGTCCGATACCTGCAATTCCTTCCACTTAGTTTAGTGTGATTCATCAACAACATAATGACGAAAACGATACATGAAAAACATTGCGAGTTTTATGCAAGTGGGGTGGCGATGACGATAGGCAACGGGTCCAATTTTCTTCTTGATCCTTAATGGTCTCTATATAAACCGAGGTATCTTGTCCCTTTTCTCGAATCAGAGCGGTACTCTTATTAGCCTCGACACGCATGAAAACTCGGTCTCCCACTTCATAACTTCTACCGGTCCTCGTGCATCCGCAGATACCTTTTTCTCGGGCTTCTATCTCCAGGTTTCCTTTAATTCGGCTTAACTAATCACCTGTTCTTCCATTTCTGGAATCAATTCTACCAATTGTTACCGTCTTTCTAGTCTATTCTAACTCAATGGTATTTTGCATGGCCTCCCATACAAAGCTTCAGAGGGTGGCATTCCAATGGAACTATGATAATCAAGTATTGTAGGGCAAACTCTACCAAAGGTAGGTACTTCTCCCATCGGGTTGATTATCCATTACATACATCCTAAGAATGTCTTCCATAACTTGATTTAATTTCTCAGTTTTCCCATCTGTTTCATGATGATAATTTGTGCTTAATTTCAATTGAGTCCCTAATGCTGACTGTAATTTGTCCAAAATCTAGAAGTGAATCTCGAGTCCCATTCAAATGATCTTCTTAGGTATCCCATGCAACGATTACCCCGCTATTAAACCCACGTAAGCCACCTCAAAGGGACATCGTAAGTTTCTCTAACCGTAATAAAATGAGCACTCTTAAATAACAATCGCCTGCTTGGAGTTGTGTCAACATTTATTCCTCGTGATTGACCTTTAAGGGTACCACAAGGAGAAGATACGCGGTCTCCTACCCAAGGCATCTGCAACCACATTTACCTTGATGTACGAAATAATTAAATCGCATTCTCACCAAAAACTTACCCATCGCCTTTGCCCGCATTTCCTCCGATTTCTTCGAGTGAAGAGATGTTTTGAACTTGATGGTTTGTCTTAAGTTCAATGTTTCGCCCCACAATATAGTGCCTCCAAACTTTCGTGAAATGCATTATAGCTTCTAACTCTAAATCATGAGTCGTATGTGACTCTTCGTGTTTCTTCAACTTCCTTGATGCATAGGCTATCACTCTCCATCTTCCATTAGCACGGCTCCCAACCCTTGCTTCGAGGCATCCGTAACCGTGGAAGTCCTTTTCCATATCCGACACTCAGAATTTGCGACTAGTTAGTAACCTCTTAATTCAATGAACGCCCTATCACACTCTTCGTCCATTCATACCTGACCCACTTATGCTGCAAAAGTGGTGAGATGGTTTCACTATTTTTTTTTGAGAATCCTTCTAAAATTCGGTAGTAACCCGCTAGCCCCCATGAAGCTCCTCACCTCAAGGGAATTTTTCGGCACCGCCATTTCATAATGTCCTTTACCTTTTCTTGTTCCACAGAGATTCCTTTGCCGAAATGATATGACCTAAATAGTGGATCTCTTCATGGAAGAAGGAACACTTCAATGCCTTCCCCATACAATTCTGTTCTCTTAGGCGTGACAACACTATTCTAGTGTTCCTCGTGTTCTCTTTCTTTCATTCTTGGAATAGATGATGTCAAAAGACTTGGTACAAAACGTCTAGTACTCGGTAATACTGCTCATGAGGTTCATGAATATCGGGCCAAGATTGGTCAATCCTACAGGTACTACCACAAACTGCATGTCCAAACCGAGTTCCGGAAGGCGCTTTTGGGATATCACCTGCTTAATCCTAATCGGTGATGCCCATCGCGAATCGATCTTTTGAGAATACCGCTGTTCTTTCATCCTGGATCGAAGAGGTCATCTATTCAAGGCATCGGGTAAAATTCCTATTTTTCATTGTAGAACGGTTCAAGTCCCTATAGTCTATACACGTAAGGACTGGCTCCTTCTTCTTTACAAAAATTCAATACCGCGTGCCCCATCATTCATCAATTCTAGAAACATGTACAACTATTCATATAAGAGTGGGGTATTAATTTCTGCCACCCCTTGTCTCTCCCTAACTAACCTCACTGACATTCAATAATTGTTATACCAATCCTCTTAGTCACTCATCACTACAACTAGACAAATAATTTTTCGGTGCCTCTCTCATGTTCTTGGTGGATAATGTTCTTGTTTGCAAGATATGCAAAACATCTATGCTCTCCTTTATTCTTTGGTTGGGACACTATTCTTGGCACATAAATTATTCTCTCATTTCTAGATAAGTAATAAGAAAATCAACATGTTCTCCGAGGATGTTGTCTCTTATACAAACAGATAAGTATTGCTCTTGTAGTTTTTTTTACGTTAACTTCCCATCGACATGCACTAAGCCTTGGTTTGAGTTCTCTAGTCCCAAGGCCACTATCTATTCATCATAACCATCACTATGTACATTACTCCTTTATGTGCATTCACCACTTCCTCACCTCACTCTCTCATACATTGCAAGTCACTCTCTTGTGTGGTACTTTGTTCAAACCATCTCACCATTGTCACCTATCAGGCTAATAATTCCAAACCTAAAAAACAGAACAAATGTTGAACATAATTTTTCTACCCAAGTAACACTATTTGGGGAGACAAGAACAAAATTAGTTATAATTTATAACGTGTGGGCATGTGATCTTCATAACTCACTCATAAACATGAGCACCAAGTAATGCCAAGAAATATACTCAATAAAAAAATTCATGTGTTGGTGGTGGTGATACAATTCAATATTTAAGGCTCTCTTCATTCATGTGACGTGACACTCAATGCTTCTATGTTGGGAACACATTGATTCCTCAACATAATGACACATACTGCAAATCAGGCACATATCTACACTAATGCGTACACTTTACATGTGTTAACTACCTCATGCTTCATAATTATTTATAATAATAATAATAATAATAATAATAATTCATTTATGTCACTTAGCCAAACACTAAATTGATGTATGAGGCCCTCATTTCTAGGGCAAGGACTACCTCCATGCATCAATTTGACTACCAAGTCTACAGAGGTATACATACCCTAGCTTTTCTTCCGCATTCAAACCTATGTTCATGACCCTCATACCACACATTCACTCTTATTAAATGTATGTCGCTATATTACGAATAGCAATGACCATTTTGGGGTTAAAAGGTTGTTAAGAAAGACAAAGATCATAGGTGTAGGTTAAGAGGAAAATGTTAATAAGTATGCAGTCATCTCTACTGCGTCCACTTTTATGGGGTTGGTAATACAAAGCCTCAAATATTGGAAATATAGAATGACGATATGAAACAAACCATGAGTTGGACACACCAAGCACTAAGAATCACCCCACTAAATGATATCACCCTAAGAAGAGTTACAAAAAATAAAAATCTTCAATACATATCAACGCAGTAATTGCCTATATGCAAGTTGAACTGGGAAATGTAGGACAAGGGTGAACTACAATGGATACACTCGACCATATAAAAAAGAGAAATTAATGGAGGGCATGCCAGATATCTGTGGTTTGAATCATGCGGCTGCCAAATTATTCCAAGGCATCATGAAATTTGGGATTCAACAATGGTGGTTTTGTGAGTCAATGCTCCAGATGATGACATTCACTGGGAGTAAATTGATACAACAACTACTTGGTTTCTTGATACATCGCTTCCTGCAGAAGACCGCGATTAGATCTTAGGTCCCTCGGTGTCGGGTTTTAATTCTCAAAGACAATGGGCTCTCACCGGAGAATCCCCAAATACATGACTAATATTATTTTGGTTTTATGTTTGTCCACCCCCATTGGAAGGCGGAGAAATAAGAAGAAGTTAAGAGAGGTATAAGGATATAACAATATGCGACATTCCACTGCTTCTCACAGAAACTGCATAAATTAATTGGTTCAGTTCATATCAAAATTCGTGGAGAAGAAGACAAGGTTTAGGAATTGGGATTACTTGCCATGTTTTCTCTCACGGCGGTAATATAGTGCAACTCTCAACATAAGTATGGCCAAGCAAAACAAGATTGAGGAGAAGGACGAAGGGAAGAGCTCGAACAATGAACACCCAAACTACTTTAGGTCCCTCGTAATATATATATATATATATAATTTATTTGTATTAAGGTTTTATAGGATATATATATAAAATATAATAAATATATATACTTTGTATCAAATCTTTATATATATGAAAGAATATAATTTAAATTAAAACAAATTTAATGTAAGTAAAATATAAAACAAATGAAATTAATTAAAATATTAATAATTATAATAGAATCAAAATAAGATAAATTAACAATATAATAACAATTTAACTGCAATTATTGCAGAATTGGAGGATGGGAAACGCTTTAATCTTTACATGAGGCCCACGTGCCTCCCCTCCCCCATTCTCCCTAAATAGAAAGTTAAATCTCTAATCTAACCCTAATATTTTACTTGTTTGTTTTTCTCGCCTGCTATCCATAAGGCAACCTCACCCTACCTCTACCGCCATGGTTGTTTGTTTACAGGTTGTAGGTTTAAGGTGTGGTTTGAAGTTTTAATGGAGCGGCCACATCCCAAAAAATGAGGCACACTGAATGGCTACACGGAAATGCCAGTTCAAGATCATGGCCCCTCATTTCCCTCAGGTGTAGCCGACTTAAGGCATGTGGTGAGATAGGTTCGAAAGGGGTGCGACCCATGGCCTCCCTTTGGGTAAATGGATTCCGCGGATTGAGCATGAGAAACACAGATTTGGGCATGATATTTTTGGGAGTGTGTGAGAACCTCATCCAAAGACGAGCCTCCACTCTTTTCATAAAAAGATGCTATCTTTGGATGCTAGACGCATGGTATTTTTTTATGTGTTGTTGAAAACCTGTGGTTGTATGTGCAGGTGCTGACTCTCGGTTATGAAGGCTTGGAGAATGGACAAAGAGCAATAAGGGACAGGGAGCAACGCATATACCTCTGGTTCGACCAGCTTTGGCAGTCGTAGACGACGCTATGAAAGATGAAAGCATGATATCAGCTGTAGGCAGTGACATGTGGGTCACTGGGTCGATTCCCAGTAAAAGTAGTCGTTTACTACTCTGTCCTTTGGAACGTGCGTCAGATTGTGTAAGTTCATTTAATATTAAGTCTTAACAAGCTATATAAATTTGGAGCTAGTTAATCTACATTATTAACTGACACTGGATTTGGATATCAAGTTAATTCCTTTTTCAGACGACTCATTCCATTGTTTCGAACGTTAATGACTTGGGCATAGTTGTTTTCAACCCAACTCTATTTTTCCACAGGACAAAAAGCTTAGGTGGTTTGCGTTTCTTATTCTGAAAATGTCTAGCAATTTGAGGTAATTTGCTAGTTGATATTTAGGTTATTGTTATTATATTCATAATCGGAAATAGAGATCTTGAGCGATCTCCAGGCCCTCCTTCCCATACAACACTAAATCATCCTTCAACAACAAAATGACGGTTGAGGGTACATTTTTAAAGGCGTATTAGTTCTAAAAATGCATTGAAGTGCTCATAATGCATCATATAATAATAGATATTCGGATTTATATCAGATCTTTCTATCGAACATACCAATTCTTGTTCGGACGTAGCAAAAGCTGGAAAAAAAATACCTTATGTTGGAGATGTTAAATGCATTTTACACTTTTCCTTAATAAAATCGTTTACGGTCTTTGCTAGATTTTACACGCTCGCTACATGTCCTTCCATGGAATTCCGAACATTCCTTACGCCGGCTTGAAAATTATATATTTTTATTGTGTGTGCGGGAGGTGTATTTGTTACGGTAAAGGAGTTGATCCACAATTGGGAAAATGAAGGGTTTAAAAACTCCTCGTTTTTTCTTCTTTTGTTTCATTTATGAAGAGCCACATCTCCATACTAATTGCTTATGGTCGTGGTATGAAGCTCTCGCATGGAGCAAAGTTGATATTGGGTAGGTGGTAGGCCCTTACACCCCGTGATTGTGAACTACATGGCTCTGATACAAAATGTAATGCCCATAAATATATATCTAAACATCGCTATCCTCATAAGCAATTTATTATTTCTTAACTAAGACAATATCTATTCAGAATAATATTGATCTTCATACCAACAAATTCAACAATTTAGATTCATCAAAGATTAACCACTTCATATAATAAAATAAAATTCATAATTTAACATAAGTTACCTCGGTTCTGATGCTAATTTCCTGCTAAGCCACTTTGCTGTCACCGCTACTCCTTACACATTCAAACTCGCTGGGTAAACACGTAGTAACACGGCCAAAACTATTGTCCACCCTGCAAACTAGGAAAAATGAACTAGCTCCAGGATATCTACGATATCCCGACCGAGCCCAAACCCTAGGGCAACTCGGTGCCTTCCTGGTCAATATGTCACAACCAGAAAATCCCATTCCTCAATCTGAGCACACCAATATCACAACCTCTCTCGCTTCTCTCATACTCAGAGTCCTCCAAAATCATGGCCAACTTCCCATAGAATGATTGTTCTCCCCAACTCTTCCCCTTATTCCTCCTTCACTGCCTCCCTTCATTTTTACTCCCCTACCTAATACCTTATCCCATTATTAAATACTATCCATTCATTAAATATCTATCCATTCATTAATATGTTATCCATCCATTAATATGTTATCCATTCCTTAATATGTTTCCATTTTCGTGAACGTAACTTAAATTAATAGTATATTTTATTATTCACCATTAATTTAATACTTTATTAATTAATGAATTAATTAATAATTAAATCAATCATTAACCATCATGAACAACTATTTAATAATAATCAATTAGAAATGTTATTTTAAGACATGAATACAGTTTAGCTAATCTTTTAGGATTATATTATTAAATTAATTATACTTAATAATCAAGGGTTGTTACAGGTTCTCCCTGTGCTATAGCTCTCTCATATACATGTGGGGTCAAACTGATTCGGATTATTTTCGAGACGAAATGAGAGCGAATATATAATAACGAAATTCACAGAGATATCGTGGGTATCCAATAATATAATAGAAATATATCAGAGATGCAACCATAAACACAGATATACAGTAATACACGATTTCTATTAATGAAAGAAATGTATAGAGACTATAAAAATACAGAGTGAAAGACTTGCTGGAATGATGACAGCTTATCTCTGAGAAGAGATGTGATGGCTACTCGCATTCACAAGAAGATGATTACAATGAGGCTTTGAAGGCATTTTTACAATAATCAGGAATTACGAAAACCCTAGACATCCAAAAACCTAACCCTAGGAGATGAAGCGCCAAAAGTCATGTGGGCCCCATTTGGGTAATTTAGTACATCAACTTCCCGGGGTCATAACTTTTGCATACAATCTCCGTTTTAGGCGCATGATAGCCCGTTGGAAAGGTATCATCGAGGAGATTCATTTTAGGTGAAATATGGAAGGAAATCACATGGTGAAAACATATTTTCCCAAAAAACATCGTTTAGGGCCTCAAAACGACTCCATAAGTGAAAACTGCTAAAAATAGTAAATTACCAAAATTGCCAGAAAACTTTTTTGAGCTAGTTGGAAAAAGTGGGTGGCCACCGATATCCCCCTGGATCACAAACACTAGTACTCAACCCAATATCTCAGGGAGGCAACTAAGGAGGCTAGACCATACCCTTCAATATACTACCCGATTACCCAGGTACTAAAGAGTATCTTCCCAAGTGTTGTTCTCGGTGTAACTATAGCAGTCAAGTGGCCAATAGGTTTATCTATGGAGGGATTCAATATATCTAGGCCAATCTGTATATAGGTGTTTTTTGTTGCACTACCACTTGAAGGGGTACCAACATGGGTTAAAAGGGTGGAAAAATATATGCACTTAAGTACCACTTATAGTTTCTGTATGTATGCTTCCCTGACCACATATTTATGTGATGAAAAATAGATCACTGTAGCTTTAATACGCCAAAATATGTCTCTACCCTAAAAAAAATAACCCATAATTTTCTGCCAAGGAAAGTGCTCTGATAACACTTGTAAGGTACCAGATCAATTATAATAGCATAAAACATAAATATTGTAGATAACAACAATGGAACAACACAATATATGAAATCACAACACAAAAATAATACCTTTATTCATAGGAAACAATGTTCACTTGCCTCTTCAAGGGGATAACCTCTAGTAGAGCAACACTCTATTACAATAATTTTCAAGACAAGACTTTTCATTCCCTCGACTCCTATTTATACTAAATCTATATATCACAAGAACAATCTAGAGGAAGATCTTCTAGAAGCAAAATCTTCTATTAGGTCTTCTTACATTTGACTTATTCTTCCTTATTACTAGGCCTTATTAATGTTGGTCTTTATTACATGGGAAATATATTATTCTACCTACTTGAGGGGTTAGGGAGGTTAGGTCCTTAACACTTAGTTTTTTAAATTATTTTGTAAATTAAGTGTAAATAATATGTATAGGTTAATCAAGTTTTTATTTTATTTGTTTAAAAAAATAAAAGTTAATAAATAATAAAAAATGTAATTACTTGATAATTAAAAAATTTGTATATGGTATATTTCTATTACTGGTTCAGGTTCAATTCATAGAGCGATGGTGCCAGAGACCTACAATCTACTTGAATTTTTATTTGCAAACTTTATTTTTTCCCAAGTTTGTTTTGGCACTCGACATCGTGCAACACTTCCTTGTGTTGGCCATAGGGGTTTGACCAACATGTGCCTAGTGCAACTAGACTAAGCGTCTTCACTCAAGGTTTTTCAATAACTTCACATTAAGATACAATTTTCTAAATGCAACTAAGTCCTCTCAACCAAGTTCATTCAACAGTAGGAACACGTCCAATGGTGGCATTTAAAACATCCCAACAATACTTTAACACTTAGCCAATATTTCAATACTTAGCCAACACAAAGAAAATAAATAAATAGTAACATCCAACACTTAAAGAGTCCACAAGACACACATATAGGTGACAGAAAAGGCAAGTTCCTTATATTTATTTAGATGAAGAATGTTATAGATATACAATAAGGGAGTTGTATTCTGCTACCTGCAAGTCTATTATATATGTACAATGAGTTGAAGGTAATACTTTTTCCCACTATTCAATAAACTTGTACAATCCAACCTCTAAATGAACCACAATCTTACCTCTTACATGTCCTATATTCTTCTTCTTCTTCTTCTTCTCACTTAGCCATAAGTATGTATTCATAAGCATCATACTTGCGGGTCAAACAAGGTCATCTGGCATAACCTCCACTTTACCTTCCTTGTCCAAGTTCCCTTCCAAGATTCTTTTCATGCATCCAACTAATGCAAGTTGCCCAGGTTTGTAGTGTGCCTAGTCTGAGCAAGGTTTCCTTGAATTTCTATGGTGCACCTTTCCTTTATGCAAGGGTGCCTGAAACTTACTCTTCCAACAATAAACCTTCCATCATGTCCATTTGTGTCGGTCAATGACCACTAAGGTAATCATGCGAAGAATTTGATTGAATCCATTCAAGGCTAGAGCCTTACATCCTCCCCCACTAAAAGTCATTT
This sequence comes from Picea sitchensis, assembly GCA_010110895.2. Classification (NCBI taxonomy): domain Eukaryota; kingdom Viridiplantae; phylum Streptophyta; class Pinopsida; order Pinales; family Pinaceae; genus Picea; species Picea sitchensis. The sequence continues at coordinate 35,542 of SNQJ01S0019142.1, forward strand.
CTCTCCCCAACAACATCCTCATGAACTTGTCATCATCTAACTCTATTTCCTAGACCCATCCATATATTTACAAGTGACTTCTTCAAGCACTCCACATTTCCAATGCCAGAATTGCTATACAACTTCCCACTATCCAATTCTTCCTTTGAATAAAGTGCCTTTGCCCAAATTCTGCCGATAATGCCTCTTGGATGCCTTTTTTTTTTACTACCTCCTTCTGTGATTGCAATTCAACCTCCACCAAGAAGGTTGTCAAATTCTCCAAGTGTTGCACCATCTAAACCTACCACTACATCAATACTTCAACCAACTTTTCCATGCTTCTATACACTAGATCCTCTCAAGTCTTGAACTAATTGGGAAGTTAATACAATCATTACATTCAATCCATGAGAATGCACTTCCCCATTACCAAATAGTATTTTTCTTCTACATTTCAGACACTTAGTACAACTCTCCTGAACAAAGAAAATATATTTATCCTTTCCTCAAACTATTAAGTCATTCCTAACTAGAATTTTCCAAGGCACATTTTCCACAGGTCTAGTAGGCTACACTACTTGGTCTTTGGGCAGCGAGCCTCCTTGTTGTAGGTTAATGAGAAGACAATGGCAGGTGAAATCCAAGGGAATTTCTAACATCTATGTCAACAACCTATCCAGAATCCACTAAGTCACATGAAGAGTCTATACGACTACCATAATTCTAAGTCAAATAAATCAAAAGAGGCAATGATTCGAACCAATTCTACCATCACCCTCTTCAAACAATATTTTGATTTATGGGTCATATTGCCAACCACCTTTCCCAAGTGCACCTAAGAAGGGTTCAAGCTCTTCCTTGGTCCTCACATACCAAGTTATATACTCATCAACCTTGTCATCTTGTTCTGCTATCAAATCTACCCCACACATTTTGAATGCTTCACTATCTTCCTTGGCCGAATCTTTCATTTTCTTTAGCTGTCCACTTAGAACTAGAACATATTTCTTATCTAAGAAAACATCCACCAATCTATCTACTATTGTCACTATGGACTCATTCCTAGAGATTCTCTACTCCAATGCCTTCACTGAGCTGCTATCCATTGAAGGTTTCACATGACTTCCTCTTGAAGTCTTGCCTATAGATCCTCTATCAAGTCCAATGCCTCTAATTTCTCTATTACAAGGTTTATTGTCCCCTTAACTAGTTTTAGAAACCATTCTCAAGGATATCATCCTACCAACAACTTCATGTTGCTTCCTTATTGTAGGGATGACACATGGAACTTAGCTTGAAAACATGACCAACCAATCTAAGTGAGGCATAGGCACTTCCTTCACCATCCTTGGGAATTCTTGCCCCATAACAACTTCAAAGTCATCCATAGGAACAATGGTGAAACTTATAGTTCCACTCCAATATCTAAGATTCAAGGTGACTCCATTGGTTGTGTCAATCACCTTTTCCACCTTTAAATTCATTACTTTGAAAGAAGTCTGTGCCAACTCAATATCTCTTGCAACATGTTCCTTCATGCAATTGTGGGTCACTCCACTATCAACCACGGCATCGAATGATCTTGCATTCAGTACAACTAGAATATAGAAATTTCTTGTGAAGTATTGATCTTGTCTTATTGTAGACTTGTCTTCTAGCACAACACCCAAGACTTGGAAAACACCAACAAAGGCCTCGTCCACTTGCTCCATAGTGGACAACTTCTACTTCATTGTACATTTCTTTGCATAATGATATTTTGAATAAATCCAATAGGAAATATGATCACCTTTTTCCTTAGGAGTATCTAGTTGCTTGGCCTTTTCCTTGCTAGAATTTGTAGATGGATTTGCCTTCCCTTTGTCTTTCTTCTTGTTCTTTCCAAATGTAACACCCCATTTTCCCCTAGTCTATAATATTATTTATAACTATGCAGGGGAAATTTTAAGAACCCCCCTAAATTTATATGTATAATAAATGGGCTAATCCTCGTGATACATAGGAAATTTCGAAGGCTATTTTATCAATAATATAATATGTATATATAATTTTTTGGCTAATCCCCCCCTCCAAAAAAAAAAATTATTAATAAAAAAATAATTATATGTATAATAAATGGGATAATCCCCATGATACATAGGAAAATTTGAAGGCTATTTTATCAATAATATAATATGTATATATAATGTTTTAGCTATTCTTTTACTAATTTATACAATCTTATAAAATCTTAGTGAATCTTTCACCGAATTATAAAATCTTGTAAAATCTCGGGGAATCTTTCACTGAATTATAAAACCTTGTAATGTCTTGGATTTTTTCTTGATAAAGTATAAAACCATATATAATAATAGGAAAATGAATCCATTAAACTGTAATATACTCATTTTACATATTTGGAAAAAGAAACATAATTTTTCCATCCTTTAGACAATGTTGCAAGCATCAGGGTTTGTGTTTGTCAAGGTTCTCACTATACACTCTTGCATGTCCCTCTATCAATTTTGATGATATTTCACCACAAATTTCATACGTGTTGATCTTTTCTCTGATATTTCTATTATGGATTCTTTATTACTAATTCATCGATTATGAAATGACCCTTTAAACAAGTTCATCATATGATGTTCGTAAATATGAGAGCACATAATTCTATCCATCAATAACTCTAAAAGTATAAGAATATTGATAGGTCACATTCCATTCATGACTTCCTCTCAAATCATCCATTTGAACCCAAAAAGGACCCCTTTCCAAGGAAGAGAGGTCACTTTTATCCCTTATTTTTTTTTTGTCTTATAAAAAACTTAAGGGACACATAAATTTGTAATAAATGTTGGGCATAGATTACACCTTAGAAAAAGAGACAGTCTCAGTTAGGATGCCATAATTAAGCATGGCCAATAAGAGATGTATATTCAGTAAGGGTTATTATTCCATCATGTATATATATACCTAGTAGTAACATGGTGCACAATCAAAATATTATCACCCATTTTAAGCCCATTAAGGGTAGCACATGCAATGTCTATCCATTTGATCCTAGTAGTAACTACCTACTGACTCCCAAAATTGAGTTGTAGAAAAGTAGTGAAGAAATAAACGATCATGGATTATATTAAAAGGTATTTTTTCCATGTGATACAAGCACCAATAAGCATACCTCTTTCTTAGTTACATGAAACTCTCCATAATATATACATTATTATTTGAAACTATGTAACGATTTTTTTCAAGCTTGTTTATCAAGCTTGTTCTCCAACTTTGACTTCAAGAATGATAATGCACTAAACATTCTCTCATCCTCCACTAGCTACATGTAATGATTTTTAATCTTGGAATCAAAATTATAATTGCATTAGAGGAATGTCAGTCTCATGCTAATAGGTCTCCTATGATGAATGCATAGGAACCTAGTGCATAACTCATTTCTCTTTATAAATAACCAATAATTCTTTTCAAAGAAAATATAAAATATGCATAATATATCCTAAAAGGTGAAGATGCTTAAGTCATGACACAAAGTGAAAGGAAATAAAAAAATATTTCCTTGAACCATCAAATATATAAAGAAAATAATAATAATTATGGAAAACACATTGAATTCCCAGAGAATAACCAAATCCTTATACTAATCTTAATACCATATGTTTCTCAAATAATCATGAAAAAAAGATGAACACGAGTTTTGTTTTACTCAACAAAGGTATTTAAATTTAACCCAAACCCTTGACATGATGAAAATCAGATGAAACCAATCATGTCACAATAAAGGGTTCAGACAAACATCAAATAGGAACTAGAAGCATTCAAGGGACTACCACAATTTTTAACCAAAATAAACCCAAAATTTCAAACTTGACAAGATTCTCCAAAATGCAGCGAACAAACAAACAAACAATTAAAATATACCAAGATATTAGAGCTAGACATCAAATAAATTTCATCTACTGAATGAGCCCATTCTTGTTGAGTGGAAGTTTTATTAAATTGGCAATTTACCCTTTAATACCAGGACACTATCTATGTGAAGTGATAGGCCACATCTTCATCAAATTCTAGCTTCATTTCTTGTCACATAGAAGAAAGAGATAATGTAATAGTTAAATATCAAAACATCAATATTAAAATAACTTGCATCAAGTAAATGTGGCTACAATGTTATAATGAAAAATACAAAATATAGAACCTATTTTTACTTGAAATGCAACCTCAAATTGTCATATAGTAATCTTTCTACGATAAATAATTTTCAACCTACTCCAAAAATATAGGAACAATATTGAATCAAAAGAATGACATAATTTGTGCTATTCCATTCACCATTTCTTGCACCACCATTGGAACATGTATACCAAAATAGGTGTTCCCTGGGCCCTCATATATATTGCATTAGATGAAATCTTGCGGTATATCAATTTCCCAGTTATCATCTTGATCCTCATTTTCTTCATCCTGAGCACGATATTCTCTAGATGGACTATCATTATGAGCCTCCAAAGAATTATGTTCCCTATCAAGTTCATCAGATAATTTTCTTGTCTTGTTTTCTCCTCTTCTATCACAATCTGATCGCCAAAGAGTTAGTGCTCTTTCATATGGAAAATTGTTAATGTCATATTTTGTTATATATATTCTTAAACATATGTACATATGTTTATCAATCTTGTTCCTCATTGTGACTTCAAAAATGACAGTGCAGTAAAAATTCTCTCATCCTCCACTGATCCAAAAATAATGGTTTGAAACAAATCCGCTAATTTGAAATATTCTGATATGTTTTCCTATAAGTATTGGATAGAACCTAAACTAGTCCATAATCTTGTCATTACGCCATATTCTAGAGGATTCTCCAAAACATAAAATTGATTCCACATTGCTTCAATGAAGCATGTGGCTTGTTGAAACAATTTTTATAAATCTAAAATACATTGAACGTGTTCTCCATGTATCTGGACCTCATGGAAAAAGTGGTGCACTAAAGTTTTTAATTTTTCCAGAAAGTGAAATTTTTAAGTATTTTGACATTTTTTATTGTTCCAATATTGAGGGTACACCAAAGACATGGCCTCTAACAATTCATTTCGAGGAAATCGTTCTCTTATATATGATGCTAGTGATTTTTCAATTTCTATCAAGTTACGTCTCACTGAAATGACAACATTGTCGAATAGGTCCCTTGACATAGGGAACTCTTTGGTGGTTTTTCCCTTCTTACCAATATAATGAAAATGAACTATATAACTACGTACTTCCATACATAGTATCCCTTTTTCATCAAATTTTAAAAAAGTTTCAGTATTTTCTAGATCAATGATCATAGTCCAATTTGTAAATCGTGGACTTGTAAAATACTCTGGCATCATATACAAATTATCCAATGAAAGGCATGCCAATTTTCTTGCATTTGTGTATTCTGCAATATACATTGTGTGAATTTGATAAATTTTCACAAGGACATTCCTTTCATCTAACATAGGAATAATTCCAACCAATGTTAATAATGTCGCTATGTCAGTTAGTCAAAAGAGAATATCTTGAGCTCCTCCACATTGAAGTGATGTTCACACATCGCCCATACCAAGGAATAATACTCACTAAATAGTCTTTGAGCTGGTCCATTCAATGAGATCCATCTTGTATCAACATATTTTAATAGTTTGTTTCCATTTGTAACACTGTCAACAAATATTTGAAACTTTGAAAATCCTTTGGGACTACGACAAAAGTATGCATAAGCCTCTTGTACAAGATCTTCAACTTTTGAAACTGATGGAAACTTGCTTACTATTTTAAATTCAAGATTCATCCTATGAGCCATAAAATGAATACTTAACATATATGGTGAAGCTGATAGTTGTAGTCTAACACAAAGGCCATTCATTGTTTCTTGCATTATTGATGCTCCATCTGATCTAACACATACCAATTTTTTTGTGATCATTAAATTATCCATACCACCAATTTCCTTCAAACTATTAATAACAAGTTCATAAATATTTTCAGTTGTAGAACTCTCCCTCATTTTATGAATCCTAAGTATATAGGAATGCATACTCATGCAGATCCATATAAATACTCATGCAAATCCATGAAATATTATCAATAGTTGTAACCTCATCCAAAGACAATGAGAAAAACCTAGCATTTGCAATCTTCTCTTTCATATCATCATTTCCTACTTGAGATATATATATTTCCCATTCCCAACCACTAATTATATACCAATGAGAAGATGGAAAATTCGACACTTGAAGAAAAGATAGATATTTCATGTAATCCAGATAATTGGTCATACGACGACCTTTAGATAAGGTGTGAAATAAAACGCTTAAATGAGTTGTCTTGGATAATTTTTTTATTTCCATCGTCTTTCCAAATAGAGATGTGACGGTTCTTCCACTTGCCTCAAGTTTTCCCTTAATTATTAAGTATTTATTATATTCATTTTCATATTTGGCATGTCGACATTCCTCAGAAGATTTCCATTTGACAATAGATTTCTCCTTTCCATATACACTTTTCTTTTTATACACCTTTCCTGCATGATTCTCTATTGTATCTAACATCATCTAAAATTTCAATGGCTTGTCAAGTTTCTAACTACATATATTGTATATAATTTGTGGTTTCTCTTTCTTATTTGTTGGAGGTATTGGTTCAATAAATGAATATTTTGAGACCAATCCTGGTTGGAATAGTCTCCCTATGTTGATCGGGGTGGATATCGATGTCCACCCATCTATTCCATTGGCTCAAATCCCAATTTCCATTTTGGCAAATTTTCTTAGTTTTTTGTGTCCTAAACTTTCGAGGCCCTAAACAACGTTTTTTGGGCCTGCCACAATCACATTGTAGGATTTAGCCAAAGGATGATAGAAACATGTTTATTCCTTATATAGTTATTTCCAACAAACTATCGTGCACCTAAAATGGATATCGTATGCAAAAGTTATGACTTGGGGAAGTTGATGTACCGACTTACCCTGTCGGGGCCCACATGAATTTTGGCGCTTCATCTCCTAGGGTTAGGTTTTTGGATGTTTAGGGTTTTATCATTTATGATTTATGTTAAAAATTCCTTTGGAGCCTTATTATAACCAATTTATTGTGAATGAGCATAACCAACACATCTCTTTTGAGAGATAAGATACCACTATTCTAGCTAGCTTGTGTGCTTTTTCATTTTTGTAGTCTTTTGTATTTCAGACAGTTATTAATAGAATATGATCTTTACTGTATTACTGTGTTCCTTGCCATATCTTTGTGTAATTATTTTTTATATCTCTTCCTTCATATCCTTCCTAAAATAATATTGATCAGTGGTATCAGAGCAGTCTTCTCCTTGTTGTGCTCAGTGAATGTCCCCGACGAGGTCAGCGTATAGAGAGTTGGGTCTCGAGCTTGTATCTCTTGAGGAAAAACACTCTCACACACCCAAGAGAAATTCCATGGTGGAATAAAAGAGGGATGATGGGACATGAGATCCTTTCAAAATATTGCTCGAGGAATCCCTTACTCGACAGAGGAATGAGATGATGGATAATTTCACCCAAATACTTTGACAACTATTGAGAAAAATAGAGGCACCTTCAACCAACAATCACTTCAGAGGTGTGACATCCTTCAAGGTACAAGTTAACTTTGATATTCCTTTATTTGAATACCAGATAGATGCTGACGCTTTGGAAAAATGGTTAAATATTCTAGAGGTTTATTTCTTTGTCCACAATTTTTCCAACAGTGAAAATATCACCTTCACTCTCCTTAAGGCCCTTCCCCATGTCAGAGATTGGTGGGAGACTTACTATGAGAAACATGCCAATGATGAGTCTGTAATTTTTGGGCCAACACCCATTTGGGAGGATTTGTTTTATGCCCTCAAGGAACAATATTACCTTGTTTGAAGTTATGATGACCAATACACAAGATGGACCACATTGCGATGAGAGAGGGGCGAAATGGTGCCATAGTTCACAAATAATTTCCATACTTTGTGCATCAATATGGGTATCAAAGAATTCGAGTGGAATCTAGTCCTAACATACCGTGGGGATCTGCATAGGTAAATCCAAATTGAAGTGGATTTTTTGGACATATCATCATTGGGAGCTGCTTATTGATATGATGTCAAAATCAAGCAGAAATTCAAGCAACAAAATAAGAGAGAGTTTGGGTCTGCAAATCCACAACAACCAAAGTATGGTAAGGGTTGCCATAAATACTAGGCCAAAGGATAGAGAAATGATGACCAACCCAAGGATAACCAACCCAAGCCACCAACAAAGAAGGGTAATGGGAATTCGAAGAAGAACACTGGAAAATGGTGCGAGTTCCACACAATCCTTTGGCACAATAGATATGAATGTCACTCTAAACAATTGTTGATGGTTGAGATGAAATACCTAGGGTCAGATGCTGACTCAGACTCAGATTCTGAGCTAGAAAAGGGAAGATGTATCATTGATGCAGAACCTAATGTCACCATCACTACCACAAAATTCTAGTCAGAGGAACCCGAGGAGCATGAGGAAGGGGAACATATTTTCCACTCATAGATGCAGGTGAAAAGAAACCCTCTCCATTTCATTGTTGACAACGATAACCAGAAGAACCTAATATCAGTAGATGTTTTCAGGAGGTTGAACTTAACAATGACACAACATCCTTAGCCATACACCATCGGTTAGCTTAGCCAGGGATGGGACATCTGCGTCATCCAAAAATGTTTCTTGAACTATGACATAAAACCCTTCAAAGAAGAGGTATTGTGTGATGTTTCCCGACTCACATTTTGTGATGTGTTTCTAGGAAAACCATATATTTTGAAAATTCATGATGTTTATGAATCTAGGCCTCGTAGTGTCATTATTACTTTGGGAGATAAACTCTATAGGGTACTGGATGCAGTCCCAAATATTGTGGTCACTTTTATCTTTGCGAAGTAGTGTAGAAAGGTGGTTTCTCAGTCTAGGAGATTTTTCTTCTGTATGGTTTGATTAGAAGGTGAACGAAAGTTCACTGCAACTGCTAAAACCTCTACTCAAGGTCTCTCTGCCTAGCAACAACATGTGGATGAAATAGTTGAGGAGTATAAATACATATTCGCCTCTTCTACTAAGGTGCATGTGCAATGTCAGGTAAAATACCCAATCCATGTGACAACCAATGCTCCTCTACCTAACGACCCTGTATACATGTGTTCTGTTCTAGAGAATGAAGAAATAAAATGCTAGAGCCAAGAGATAATTTTGAAGGGCCACATAAGACCCAAATCCTCACCTTGTGGGAGCCCAATTGTTCTAGTACAGAAGAAGGACGAGACATGACAACTTTGTATTGATTAAAAAACCATAAACAAGACCACGGTCAAGAACTAGTACCCAATTCCCCGGATTGACGATCTTCTCGATAAACTCAAGAGAGCCAAGTTTTTTCAGTAAAATTGATTTGAAGTCAGGTTATTACCAGGTGTCGATTGAGAAAACCGATGTGTGGAAGACAACCTTCAAGTCCAAAGAAGTCATCTTTGGGTATTTACTCATGCATTTCGGCTTGAATAATGCCCTAACCACATTCATGTGGATGATGGATGATATATTATGGCCATTCACAAGCTCCTTTGTGGTTGTATTTTTGGATGACATCCTCATATTCAAAAAAAATTTGGAAGAACATTTGGAGCATATTCAGCAGGTATTAGGCACCCTGTGACAACACAAGTTATATGCCAACTTGGAGAAGTGTTCCTTCCACATGTAGATAATCCAATATTTGTGATACATTGTGGATGAGTAGGGTGTACATGTGGATCTGACCAAGATCCAATTCATCCACGATTGGCTGGCCCCAAAACTAATAACTAAGATTTGTAGCTTCTTGGGCCTCGCTAAATTCTACTAGAATTTTGTGTTAGGATTCTCTCATATCGCTTGGGCCCTAAGCCAAGTGACACACATGAATTTTTGCGCTTCATCTCCTAGGGTTAGGTTTTTGAATGTTTAGGGTTTTCTCATTTATGCTTTACATTAAAAAAATTGTTTGGAGCCTCATTGTAACCAACTTCTTTTGAATGAGTGTAGTTGACACATCTCTTCTTAGAGATAAGCTACCACCATTCTAGCTAGCTTGTGTGTTTTTGCATTTTTATAGTCTTTTGTATTTCAGATAGTTATTAATAGAATCTGAGCTTTACTGTATTACTATGTTCCTTGCCATATCTCTATGTAATTATTTGTTATATCTTTTTTATATCTATGCCTTCATATCGTTCCTAAAATAATCTAGCTCATATGTCATGTTGGCCTTTTTGTCTTTTCCATGAATCGATTGTCTTCTTCCAATGAAAAATTCGCATTATTTTTACTGCCAATTTATGGTGAAAATGCATTTATCTCACTTTGATCACTAGAGGAACCTATTCCCTAATCTATTATTTGGATATTATATGCATTCTCACAAGAGTTGACATCTCTTTCAGTTATAGGTTTGTCAAAAGAGCTCGAAACATGAAGTGAATGTGGATCCTTGGATTGAGGTCTTTGAAAGTATGATGATATATCATTTTGTCTTGATCTTTTCTTCCCATGATCAATGTTTGACATGTCAATAAATATATTTCAATTGAAATTTCAAATCATTCTAGAAACCAAACGTGAAACTTACATGAGAAATAATATAAAATTAGTATAATTCCTACCAAGTATAGAATCTCTATATGTATTTATATTTATTATCTGATTTATGAAATCAAGTTCTCTAAGAAAACATACACCTAAAAAGGAAAACCACCAAATGCTTACGTGAATCCCAAAAAATAACTTACCGTCTATAGTAAAAAAATACAACATAAATGCATCAAAAAATAGAAGCAATGGAAAGAGTAGCAATATTAGTCCCAGACATACAGCCTGAGTGTGCCTAATGGTTAAGAACATATGTTTTCTCTTAGGAGGTCATAGGTTCAAATCCAGAGGGGGGTAGGGTATGTATACCTTCGTAGACTTTACCAGTCAAATCGTTGGGCGGAGGGGGGTCCCTTGTCCCACAAAGAAGGGGGTCTCATACACCAATTTGGTGCGTGAAGCTTCAAATTCCAATTATGATATCATTCTTAATCAAGCTTATTACCTCATATAAAAATGGAAGATATTGAAAAAATATAACATGATTATACTCAAAAACAGATTTATAAGAATGAAGATTATGAAGGTGAATCGATGTATTGTGTTAGAACTCTATAATAAAAAAAAAGCTTAAATTTGATGCCAACAATTTGAATGGTGCTCATAAAATTGATTTTTTTCCAAAGGCTATGTCGCTAGAAAATCCGTCACATATACCATCATACAATGAAGGTCAAGAGCCTGGAGAATGCAATAAAGAGGAGATTTCAGTTTTAAAGGATGTTAAGGAAAGTCACAACTCCTTGGTTAATGGTGAAACTCAATAAGATAAATTGAGTGATTAAAAAACTAGAGATTCATCGTCGTTCTTCTAATGAAAATATTTATATTACTTTTATTTGCTCAAACAAATTTATGTTAATATAATATTATATATTTGTAATAATGTTCACATGATATATGTGTGTGTGTGTGTGTGTGTGTGTGTGTGTGTGTGTGTTATGAATGATGTCAATACTCATATCCATAGAGTAAGCTTAGATGCCCATAACATCAATTTCAAAGACTTATGTAAACTATATTGCAAAGCATGTCTAATAAATCAAATAACTAGAAACAAAGTCAACTTGAAAGATTAATTTATAAATAATGACCTGTATTTCCCTATGGTTGTTGCTCTGATAATTTCTAGACATTTAGGATTCCCTTTGGTTGCCCCGTCCCATGTTATAAATCCATTCCTTACCAAACTTAATTAACAAAGAAAAAGTACAAGCTTCACAATTCACGGTTCAAGGTAATCCATTTCAGACAAGAACAAAGTAAAATAGTTCACAACTATCACGAGTCGAGACAAAGATACATAGTCTTAGCACAAGAAGAATTTTCCTATGATTCAAGTGTTAACAAATCTATTGGAATGTCCCTTTTTCAAATGATTTATGGAAAAAACCCAAAAGGAGTGGATTTACTTGATCTCTATGAAGGAACACATGTTAGCAGAGGTGCAAAATATTTTATTAAACACATTCATAATATGAAACAGTAGATGAAGCAAAAATTGCAAGACATAAATGAAACATATAAGATGAAAGATGATCATCATAGAAGAGTAATTGAATTCTAGGTTGGACACCTGGTTATGCTTCATCTATGGAAAAAAAGGTACCCGCAAGGTCCCTACAATAAAATCAAGCCCGAGGAAATTATCCCATCTTCAACATAGTAGATCTTTATGCTTATCACCTAGAAGTGCATAATGAACATATTGATGGCGTCACAATAGAGTGAAAAAAAAATTCCAAAGAAGAAAAGAGAAGAGATTAATCAGTTTTTTTATACCACAATTACAAACAATCGAGCTAGAACATATAAACTCTATTTAGTTAAATGGAAGGGTCTACCAAAGTTAGAGAAAACATGAAAAGAGTAGCTAGCCAAATTAAGAAAACTTATTGCTCCCATTAACTCTGAACCATAAGGTTTTGATTCTTTTTAACAAAGGAAGAATGGTGCAAAAAATACAAGTGGCTTGCCACATTAGCAAAGATTTTGGCAGGAATGTCTTAAATCCCATAACGTGTTTTCCTTTAATGTACAAACGAAAATTTAGGGGCATTTGTGAAGCCC
>SNQJ01S0019142.1:50798-63314 GCA_010110895.2 Picea sitchensis
TGAGAAGTGGAGGAGAATAATCAGTGAAAGTATTGTCATTCTGATCGTGGAGATTTTGAGCAAGGGTTGGACAAGGAGAGCTTGATGAAGTTGTTGCACTCACAACTATGGTTGTAAGTTTTCTTCATTGTTGTTCTCATTAATGCAATCAATGCTTGGCCTATTTCTTTTAAACTTGTACTCGTTTCATATAAGTTTGTCTGCAGTAGATGGATCTATGTTTTAGCTAATCTCAGTAGAGTAGGAAGTCTTTTGTACTTTTGTTTGTCTTGTAGGACCTACTAAGGAGCTCAAGATCGAAACTCATCCTGGACCTTGTAGGGGCAAATGATTTTCATAAGGTACACACCGTCCTCCTTCTCTTTTGTTCATCAGATTGATTAGATCTAAAAGGAAGTCCGTGTCCATGTTAAGCACCTTCTGTCTTAGATTTAAGGTTCTAGCTCTAAAGAGGAGATCTACTTTTCCGCAGGGAGATATTCCTACAAAAACAGGTGTAGAACATTTTATTGAACACATTCATAATATGCAATAACAATTGAAGAAAAAATTTGTGGGCCAAAAATGAAGCATATAAGATGGAAGATGATCATCATAGAAGAGTAATTGGATTCCAGGTTAGAAAACTGGTTATGCTTCATCTATGGAAATAAAGATACCTGCAAGGTGCCTATAATAAACTCAATCCTGAGGAAATTGGACCATCTTCAATGTAGAAATTATCTATGCTGATCACCCAAAAGTGCATAATGAACATATTGATGACGTCACATTAGAGTGACAAAAACAATTACCAAAGAAGAAAAGATAAGAGATTAGGCAAGTTGTTAATACCACAGTTATAAACTCTATTTAGTCAAATGGAAGGGTTTTCCAAAGTCAGAGAAAATATGAATTATTAAAGAGAAACTAATCGAATTCTGCTAACCTACTTCTCCCATTAACTCTAAATCAGGAGGCTTAGATTCTTTTTAACAAAGGAATAATGATTCCAACAATCCAAGTGGCTTTCATCATTAGCAAAGATGTTGGTAGGAATGTCTTAAATCCCATAACTTGTTTTCCTTTGATGTACAAACAAACATTTAGGGGCACTTGTGAAGCCCATAAATTGAATTAAGTTTTGGAAAAGGGAGCAGTTTTAGGTGTGAATTTTTGGGATAGATCTGCTGTCCAATGATCCATTATGTTAGTAAACTTATGGTTAACTTTTTTTTTTCTATTTTAGGAGAACAAATGGTTGATTTTTGGTAGGTAGATAGAGGCATTCTCATATTGCATATTTTTTGGGAAATAATGGCACATAGGTATTGATCAACACATATTTATTATAAAGATAAAGAATCTTGTCAAGAATATTTACATGATCTACAACTTAAAATGGAAGAAGAAAACTATATGAAGGGGCTACAAATGCAAATAAACAACCCTATCAAGTGAACTTCTCCAAAAGCATAAAGAAGAAAAAGAGTATTGGATATTAAAATCCCACAACCTCTGGTTTAAGTATAGGGATATGAAGACAATGTTTTTTAAAAACTAACCCAATGTTCATAGGGTGAAGAATCATGCATCCAAGATCCAATGGAACTACCTTCTCCCACTTCGAAGAGCCCTTGGAATCTGCACATGATCACTTTGCGACCTTGTACACTAAAGGGAATTCAACTTTGGGAAAGTTGAAAAGATTTTTGTGCAATAGAAAATGATGATTTGCGATGAAAACCTTAACAAACAAGATGTTCTGTATTCAAACTACCTTTGTCAAGTAATATTGGAGAATGCAACAAAACAACAAGAAGACATGATGTAAAAAAAAAATTTGATGCTTGGGTAGACAGGTGAAGTTTGATAACTTTGAAGTCATGAAAAATGGAGTATTTATGGAAAATAAAAAGGTATCAAATAAATACTTTTTATTGGTATTGATAATCCCATGAAGAATATTTTCTATGTGCTTGGAAAGATATAACTCATATTTCTAAAATATAGATGTAGACGAGAACTTATAACTCATAAATATATTGTAGAGCTGAGAACAATAATTCATCATGGGAATCTATATATAAAATAGTGGTTGCAGGTGATGGAAAAGGAGCATAATCATATATGAAAAGAAATATTAGATGTAGGAGAGAACTTACAACTCAGAAATATTTTTCAAAGACAAGAATAGTAATTCATTGTGGGAATCTATATACAAAATAATTTTTGTAGGTGATGTAAAAGGAGAATAATTATATATGAAAAGATAACGACTYGCAAGCATATATAAMCTACCTCTGTGTCCACTGTTGGCACAGGGGCAGACCTAGGGTTCATCTCCAAGAACACACCAACAAGCCCTAACTACTAGCCCTTTCGGCAACACCTGCGAAGTAGATGCAGTCTCACCCGAAGTAGCTATGGGGGGGGTTGCAGGAMAAGGATGTCTACAACCAAGGGGAATATCAATTGGATCTAATACCATAATAATACAACATGCATATATCACTTATCATCTTAGATCTATTCCACACATCTATCAGATCTACCACAGTAATGCAATACCAGTATATCAAAGGCAAAGAACATAGAATCAATCACACACAACACAAGTTATACGTGGTTCACCCTCTCTCTAGGGATATGTCCAAAAAATTGTTCTTTATAATATATTAAGGTGAAGCATACAGTTCTTGTTTGCGCTCTCAACTACCAGATCTTCTTTCTTCTCCTCTCTATCTCTCCCCTCCCTGCGCACCCAACTACAGGGTTGATCTTCGCACCCAGTTGAAGATCTTACAATTCAGAAGGCTCTCATACTCAACACTTCTCTCTCACACAATTTTACTCACTCAATCACACAACAACAATCATAACACCAACAATAGTAACAACAATGACAACAACCCATCCCGGGTCCTCTTGACCTCTATTTATACATTACAATCACTCACCGACATCCTTAGGCCGAAACCTAGGTGTCAAAACCCTAGATACCAAAACCCTAGGTGTCTAAGACCCTAGGTCAATTTGACCCACGTTTTTATGGCTTCACCAACCTGTCTTCCATTCCTTCTTGCGTGGTGCTCCAAAGCATCCAACAATGTATTTTTCTGCTTGCTGTGTTGTCCATGATCCTCCTTCCTTGTTGATCTGTCATCCTTGATTTCCTTTTTCATCAGCTTGCTTCCTTTTACTTCGCTCCATCCTTTCTTCTCTTCAGTAACAGTCACTGTGTCTTCCGCTTAGTTCGAATTTTTCCTTTTCTTCCATGATCTTCACTTACTTTCATAAGCAAGGGCCAACAGGCCCACAACACTCAGCTATGACTCATCCCGAGGCACTTCAGATCTGATCCTTCTGTTTTACTTCGACTTGAGACTGCGCAGTGAAACCTATGCTTTCTGCTCTATGCCGCTTCTCCTTCCTTGTGCAGACTATCTTTTCTGTGTCGGGTACCCAGTTTCAACTGCACCTGGTACCTCAATCCTTTTCCTTATTCTTTTACTGAGAGATGCGAGGTAGTTGGTTGTCATAGTACAACTTCAGTCAGCTCCCATTCACTAATCCTTCCTTCCATTCTCCATTCAAAGTCTTCAACTACGCAACTCTTGCTTCTGTAACATAGGCGATTCCATATGGCTTGAGCCAATTCATTCTGAGCTTCCTAGGATGTTTCATGAACTTACTGTCATATACCAGTACTAGATCGCCTTGTTTAAATGCCTTCTTCTTGATGTGTATATCATGGTAGGCCTTCTCTCTTTCTTTCTATACCTGCTGATAAAATCCTGCAACAAATCTATCTTCCTCCAGTTTGACCAATTGTGTAAGCCTCTCTCGAACAATGCAAGTGTCATCCATATCTGTAAAGGCAACGATTCTTAGGCTTGGTACCAAATATTCCATTGGGACAATGACTTTGAGACCATATACTATCTTAAAAGGGGTGTACATTGTTAGCTTCTTTCAAGTGGTTCTATAGGCCCATAGTACTGCTGGCACCCTTAAATCCTAGTCATCCCTGTTCACACTGCAAATATTCGTCAGCGTTGTTTCCAAGATCTTATTGAATGATTCCATTGTCCCATTTGCTTGTGGATGGTAAGGTGTGCTCTTCTGATGGTGGACTGCAAATTCCTCAGTCAGGGCTTCAACTATTTTATTTATGAAATGTTTGCCTTGATCACTCATAAGGATCTTTGGGCATCCAAACTTGGTTATGATGTCATCAAATATGAAGTGCACGACTGTAGTTGCACTATAGTCCTTAACTTCTCTTGCTTAGACCCATCTAGTCAAGTACTTTGTCGTATTAATTATGTACCTTGCTCCTGTGCGCTTGCCTAGTGGGTTTATAGGTCCCACGAAGTCAATGGCCCATTTCTCAAATGCTTGTAGGGTCAGTTGTGGTGCTAATGGCATTTCATCTCTTCTGGATGGTTTCCCAACTCTTTGGAATACATCATAGACTCTATAATAGTCTTTATCATCTTTGTGTAAGGTAGGCCACCAAAGGCCATCTCTAAGAACCTTCTTCACAATTTATTTCCATGCGTAATTTCCTCCTGCGATGCCTCATGAGATTCTGCGAGGATCAATGGTCGCTCTGCCTTCATAACACACCTTCTCAATATCTCATTAGGTCCCATTTTGTATAGTTGTCCAACTATAAGTGAAAAGTCGGCATTGCACACTACTAGTTGTTTCTTCTGGGGAATTGCATACTCACTAGGTGCCATTCCTGTTGACAGGAACTGGACTATCTCTGCGAAGTGGTCATCAATATTTCTAATGGCCAGTAACTTTTCATTCGACACTATATCCTCTGAACTAGTCGGATCTTCGCCATGTTCCAACCTTGACAAGTGGTCAGGAACTTTGTTCATTCTTCCTGGCTTGACTACGATATTGAAATCATATTATTGAAATAACATAAACCATATGCATATTATCCCCCCCAACACTGGCTTGTTGACTAGGTATTTCAACGTGGAGTGATCAATAAACATTTTAAAATGTCCTCCCAGCAAGTAGTGATGAAATTTCTGCAGCGCATATACCATAGCTAATCCCTCTCTCTCAGTGGTGGTGTAATTAATCTCATCTGTAGATATTTTCCTGCTAGAAAAAGCTAAGGTATGGTCAATATCTCCTTCGCCAGGTTGTGCTATCACAACTCCCAATGCAATGGAAGATGCATCGACATGCAAGTAAAATTCCTTGCTCCAATCTGGGAAAACCAGAATGGGCGCAGTAACCATTTTTTGTTTCAGTGTGTCGAAGCTTTGTTGGCATTCTTCTATCCAACTGAATTGATAGTCTTTCTTCAAAATATTTTCCATGGGTGTTGTAATCTGGGCATATCCTTTAATGAACTTCCTGTAATATCTGGTATGTCCCAGTGCAGTGCACAACTGTTTGACTGAAGCAGGGGGTGGAAGATCAACTATAATGGCAAATTTAGATGGATCTACCAACAATCCCTGCTTGCATACAATATGACCTAACAACACTCCAAATGGTGAAAAGAAGATGCATTTCTTAAGATTCAAGGCAATTTGACACTGCCTGCATTTGTACAACATTAGCCTTAGACATTCAATATGATTTTTCAATAAACTAAAAACAATCCAATCATCAAAATATTCTTCTAGAAATTTATGTAGAAACTCTTAGAATGCTTTGACCACCACCTTGGAAAAGATGGATGGGGAATTATTCAATCCAAATAGCATCACTGTATACTGGAAGGATCCCCATTCTGTTGCAAATGTGGTCTTATGACGATCTTCCTTGGAAATCCGGATCTGATGGTATCCTGAAAATCCATCTGTAAAAGAATATACCTCTTGGCCTCCCACATTATCTAACACTTCGTCAGTGAATGTGTAGGGAAGGGGTCATGCAAACATGCATCATTCAACTTCCCAATATCTACACACATCCTGATATCTCTTGTCTTCTTGTCTTGCACCACCATAGGGCTAATCCACTCTGACTCTTCGATAGGTTCTATAATTCCTGCTTCTAGCATTCTATCGAGTTCAATCTTCACTTTCTCTTTATAATTAGGGTTCAATCTGTAAGGTCTCTGTTTGACTGGTCTTGCATCTGGTTTCAAAGGGATCCTCATCTCTCTCATAGGCCCTTTAATTCCCTCCATATCAGTGAAATTGGTTGGAAACAAGTCCTGATATTCATGCAGTAACTCTGTTATTTTGTCAATAGTAGCAGTATCCCAGTAATCTCCAACATTTGCAAGTTTTGGTGTTTGATTTGTTCCAATATTGATCTTCGTAATATTGATTGGCTTTCTGATGAATGGTAGCTCAACTCCTTGTCCTTCCACATCTCTCTGGCCTTCTATTTCTATTATGTTCACCTTCCTCAGATCATCGTCTTCATCAACATTGATGTTGTAACAACCTTGCAATTTCTGGAGAGGTGCAGTCCATTCTTCCTCTTCTTGTTCTAAAGGGGGGCTAGAGGCTTCCTCAAATATTTTTTGTCTTACAATTTGTAATTCTTGATCTACTGAAGGATATTGATTGTCAAATAAGAAGGTGGTTACAAAGTTCTAAGTCATGCCTTCCCAATCTGTAGTGATGAGGCGCAGCTCCGCTTGAAGGTACCAGTTGATAGGGGTCGTGTATAGTGTGTTAATGAAATTGTGCACCCACTACTCTTGAGTAATGGTTCTCCAAGCTTCCTCTCAACTTCACACATGGTCCTTTGGGAAACTTCAACTTGTGTACCAAACTTCGTAGCCTTCTACTTGTGCTGAGAACTGCGCGGTCATCATCCATTGCCATCAATCTCTTTTGTTTTGGTACACTTGCTTCGAATTCCGACAGGAAGGTTTCTAAAGGATTCAAACCATCAAAAGTGGGCAAGTTACTTACTTTTGTGCTGATCCAACAAACTTCTCTGGTTAATCTAGCACATCTCCTTGTAGATACTTCATACATTTTGTTCTTCCAGTTCTCCAGTGCTTCTTCTGAATATGATGAACATACTCTGTCACTTCTCCAATTTAGGTTTCCATCAGCCATAGGATTAATGCAATCATGCTGCCTGACCGTTAATTTGTATATGTTTTCCAGTTCATATGTGTTGTCTTCTTATTTGATAGGTTATGTGTATCGACAACCTTCGTCTGGATCTAATGGTGCAATGACCCTAAGGCCATCTCTTTCAAAATTCATTCATCTTTTCTTTAAATCAAACACAGTGGAATTATTGAAAGCCTAGTCAATTCCTAACACTGCAGGGTAAGGACAACTGTCATCAACTATCTCAACTACCTCAAAATATGAAAATGTTCTTATACCGTCGATGTCCACAGGGACATGTTCCAATCTTCCAAAGGGGCTTATTGCATGTTGGTTATCCATCCTAAGCTTGATAGGGGAATATATCAACTTATATTTTTCCATCAGTGCCTAGGTTCTCTTCGTCATGACATTGACCTCCGACCCTAAGTCGAGGACCACATAGTCTATATCATATTCTCCTATTTGAGCACTCAAGTGTAATTCCTTATTTGTCCTCTTTTTAGCGATTTGGTGTACTGCCTTATTCAGTAAGGGGTCTATCTTTCCTATCTCATACTGTCTGATTAAATTTTGTAGCTCTTGTACAACGCTCTCATCCTGAATCAACTTAATACAAGTGTATAAAAATTCCATGAGCTTGCTTACCTCTTGTCCCTCTTTTAGCGAAGCAGACTGATCAAATTCCAAAGGAATTCCATATTCTCTTACTTCTGGTCGTGTCTTTGATGAAGAACCTTGGTATGATTTGAACTCTTTTCTTTCTTCCTCAAATATTTGTCTTTCTTTCTTTGCATCAAAAGTTTGGGTCTTCTCTGTAGCTTTCCTGACTCCTGAGTCTTTTGTAGTCTTTCCTTGGGTCAGTCAGTATTCTCCTGTAACAATGTCTCCTCTAGTGATAAAAACGAATCTAGGGTCTTCTCTGTGAGGTTCAACATATATCAGTTGCACTTGCGGGTTCTGCTGAGGTCCTTGCATTTCCTGAAGCTTAGCTAGCAACACATGACAATTTTCTATAACGTGTTCGAAGGAACTGCAATAGCTGCAAGCAGTGCAAGGGTTCTGAGAATCCCTTGCTAAGTTTCCTGGTTGTGCGCAGTTGTAACAAATGATTTGTCCTCGGCCTCGACCCATACCTCATCCTCATCCTTGTCCTCTGAATCCACCATGAGGATTGAAGTTTCCTTTCCCAGGGGAGTTGTACTACGTAGTGTTTCCTTCTTGCTGTACTTTGCCTTGAATTTTGTATATGTCTCTTGAACTTTCATGCATGAGGTCATAAGCCATACAATATCTATCATCATGCCCCATGGACTTAAAGAATGTGCAATAGAAATTTGTGGGTGTCTAGACATAATTTTGCATGTAATAACACTCACCAGGGCGATGTCTATTCCTGCATACCTTGCACTAGGGTAGGGTGACTTGATTCAAAGGGCTCGGAGCTACAGAGGCCAAGTATTCATGAAATAAGGGGCAGTGTTCCTTGTCACGACCTTCTGATTTGCATCTGACACACCAGATGTCTTCTCTTTTATCTTTTCCCTTGTATTTCTTCATATCTTCGACTTGCAGAGACAAACTAGTTAGTTGACTCAATATTTGACTCATACCTGAGCTGGATTCTCCCATAGGGCCCAACTCTAAATTCATGGCGATCTACAATGCCTCATCCTGTGAAGCAATCTTCTGTTGCATCAGAGGAAGTATGTTGTGTGGTAAAAGGGCAGCAATAAACCATTCTTTGTTTTGCTCATCTGGGATCTGAAAAATCAATCGATCGGTTAAGGTCTTGAATCCATGATTGAATTCCCAAACAGGTTCAACTACCTTCTTCTTGATCTCTTTCAACTTTGTAATACATTGTGACTCCGACTTGGGTTTCTTGAACTATGCAATCAATGCATTCTTGATCTCATTCAGTGGCTTAGGCTGTACAAGTCCTTGGACAAGCTTCATGTATCAACTCACTACGCGATCCCTTAGGGTAGTACTAAACTGAGTTCTTTTAATAGCTTCGTTGGTGACATTTTTAATATTCCATATGGCTTCACATAGGAACTAGTGCCGATGAGGGTCTTCAAACCCATCTCCCCTAAAAATAGGGAGCCTCATCTCATCTGCCATAGATCTTCCTAGGGTTCCTAACTAAGTATGTGGTGGAATACTAGTGACAGTGCTCTGAATGCTCTAGTGGCTTGGATTACTCTGATTGCTTAATGCTACTGAATCAACAGGAGGGATAATAATACTTACTTCAACATTCTACGCAGTTCCTGAAGTTTTTGACTCTTCCCAGCGAGGCTCTTAAGATTTCCCTTCCTTTTCCCTAGCGGGTTCTAAATGCTCTTCGTTCGTCAAATTTTCCTCTTCTCCATTGTAGAAACCCTCGTCCCCATAGTTCTTCTTAAATAGGTTCGCAAGGTGAAATTCTCTAAACGCTCTCCCACTGTGCATATGTCCAGCCTCTATGTCGTTGTCACTGTCTGAATTCCCGAACATTAGATTTTTCAGATCCGACCAATCTACTGTATCTTGAATATGTTCTTCTCATGTAATAGCATCTTGATCCTCAACTTCAAAAAATGTAGAAATTTTCCTTTGGATCCCTTGAAGAAATATCTCTTGGCTTGGCTATATGACTCTACTTTGTCAAAAACAAACTCGGTGATGTACCTTCCAATGGTGCTATCAAACCAGTGATCTACTGCTCTTGCCACTACGTTATCAACTCTCTTGACCTTCTTGATTAGCATCAACATCCAGACCACAGGTGGCCTACATCTAATCTCAAATTGAGTATCTGCTAAACTAGCTAACCACTCATATAGCTCCTGATGGATTCCTCTAAAGAAAATTTCATGTATATCAGTAAATATATATCTTCCTAACCAATCCTCTGTACTAAGATTAGGGTTCTTGTTCTGGGCTTCAATGAAGTCCTTTTCTTGATCGTCTATCCACTTCTGAATCTCTGTCTTTGATGGGAACCACCTTGACATTCCCTCAAGAATATTCCTATCCTGACAACAGAACCATTTGTTGGCACAGGGTCAGACCCAGGGTTCAACTCCAAGAGCGCACCAACAAACCCTAACTACTTGCCCTTTCGACAACACCTGCGAAGCAGATGCAGTCTCACTCGAAGCAGCTATGGGGGGGTTGCAGGATAGGGATGTCTACAACCAAGGGGAATATCAAGTGGATCTAATACCATAACAATACAACATGCATATATCACTTATCAACTTAGATCTATTCCACACATCTATCAGATCTACCACAGTAATGCAATACCAGTATATCAAAGGCAAAGAACATAGAATCAATCACACACAACACAAGGTATACGTGGTTCACCCTCTCTCTAGGGCTATGTCCAAATAATTTTTCTTTATAATATATTAAGGTGAAGCATACAGTTCTTGTCTGCACTCTCAACTACCAGATCTTCTTTCTTCTCCTCTCTATCTCTCCCCTCCCTGTGCACCCAACTGCAGGGTTGATCTTCGCACCCAGCTGAAGATCTTACAATTCATAAGGTTCTCATACTCAACACTTATCTCTCACACAATGTTACTCACTCAATCACACAACAACAATCACAACACCAACAATAGTAACAACAATGACAACAACCCATCCCAGGTCCTCTTGACCTCTATTTATACATTACAATCACTCACCGACATCCTTAGGCCGAAACCTAGGTGTCAAAATCCTAGATACCAAAAACCTAGGTGTCTAAAACCCTAGGTCAACTTGACTCGTGTTTTCAGGGCTTCTCCAGCCTATCTTTCCTTCCTTCTTGAGTGGTGCTCCAAAGAATCCAACAATGGCTTTTTCCGCTTGCTGTGTTGTCCACGATCCTCCTTCCTTGCTGATCTGTCATCCTCGATTTCCTCGTTCATCGGCTTTCTTCCTTTTACTTCGCTTCGTCCTTTCTGATCTTTTTCTCACTTCAACCCAATAAAAATCACTGTGTCTTCCATGCAGTTCACATTTTTCCTTTTCTTCCTTGATCTTCGCTTACTTTCATAACCAAGGGCCAACATCCACTATGCATCTTCCTTTCACATCCAATCTTTGTGGCTGCAGGGAACCTCAAAAAATAAACCCTGAATATTGAATGTCATTTGTGACACTGTAAATATTAAGTATGACTCATGCATGCATGTCAGGTCATTCAATAAGGTAGGGGTAGGTGTTATATAGGGAGAAATCATTCTTCATCATCCATGAATCCAAAAACTATGGGAAATTTTTGAGTAAAAAACAATTTCAAACCATAAATTGGGGGTGAATGCAATTGTAAGCTCTATTTCCAAGAAGGATAAAGGGTGAAACATCTCACAAAAACCTCCATTCTTGCATATCGAGGTTGAATGAAGGGTTCAATCCACAAACTATGGGCGGTTTTTTAGTAAAAAATAATTTCAAACCACAAATCGAGGGATAATGCATTTTTAATCTCCATTTCCAATAAGGATAAAGGGTGAAATAGCTAACAAAAACCTCCATTCTTGTATATCGGGGGTGAATGAAGGGTTCAATTCAAATTTCAGAGGGAGAAAATGGTTTTTCACTTTCCTCCCTCATAAATATAGGTGGGAAAACTATTTGTTGGATAACTGTTTTTTAATAAATAGTGGGATAACAATAGTAAACCCATTCTATAGAAAACATTCTCCCATTAAAAATCTCAAACCCCCAAATTTCACCTACAGTCTAAATTTCGCCCCTAAAAGTTTCCTTGTAACTATGTCTTAGTGTTGTCATGAGTCATGACAAATATATTTGCCAATTTTAAGACTAGAATGGACAATTATGAGAAATGCAAATGTATTTTGTTCAATTAATGAAAATTTTCCAAACAAATGACTAAAGGGTGGGTCACTGGTATTGGCCATGATACCACAAGATAAAACTAGTGAGGGGATTGGGGGATTAACTTTCCACCCAAGTAGTTAACCTTCACTGAAGGGATATATTGCCAAAATTGCCAAAATTCAAATTTGAAATTTAAATCTTTTCTCTCTCTCCCCATTTCTTAAAAATCTGTTAATGAAGGGGGTTTGGTAATTGAGAAACCAACTTCCCACAATGATGGAGGTACAGAGACATGGATGGGACAACTGAAAAATTTCAGCCAAATCTACAACAAAGTACCACCTTGTTTTCTAGATTGACACACAAATTACTTTGCCACAAGTAAGGGGAAATCACGAACCTTCTTGGGGGAAGAAAAGAGAGAATGCATGGGGGTTGTGAGGGGCAGGGTGCTGAAAAGAGTTGTGGGAGAACCCATGAGAAGAAAATGAGAGAAAAAATAACGATATGTGTCAATTTCTAAGAGAATAAACTCATTGAAGCTTGGATTTGGACTGCTGAATTTGCCAGAGAACCCTAAACCTGAGTTGGGCAAAGTGGGCCATGAATATTATGCTAGTTGGGAAAGAAAATTGACACTAATAAG
>SNQJ01S0019142.1:63364-85246 GCA_010110895.2 Picea sitchensis
TTGAGGGACTCATAGGAGGCAAAGGGAATCCGTTGGGAATAGGTAATCTAGTTGGTGACTTCACAGAGTCCTTGGGATTGGGGTGGGAGGGGAATTCTGTCGTTTTACTATCTATGAAGGATAATGACCTTAACATCCATTAAATCCTTTGAGAGACTGAGTTTCCATGGTTGTATCATGGCCTAGAATAGGGGTGTCTTGTTGTAGAATATTTCAGTGCAATATAACCTATGGTTGGGTGGAAAAATTCCCACCCTCAGTTAGTTGTTTGGACAACAACTTATAACATATAAGTCCCTCTTTATGCTCTGTAAATTTCTATGCTTGTGGAGTTTATGAAATTCTGTGGATATGTGTGGAAATCTAAGAGGAATGGATGCATGTTCCATGTTTCTCATATGTATAGTAATTTACGTTATGGTTATTTTCCTCTTGGATCTATATTAGAGACATCCTGAAGGTCCGAGTAAAAAATCCCTAGGATTGCATGGAATGCATAAAAAGGCATAGTTTACTAGATAAAGGAGTTGACTGGATGTATGTTATGCATTTCCTGTACATAATGATGTATTTCTCTCTCTCAAATTTAGCAATGGATATTGTTGAACGTATGGTGAACTAGGAAAAGTATTAATAGAATTATAGAATTCACCTTTGAACTATTGTGAATATACCTTAAATAATTTATGTTAACAAAATTATTGAATTCACCCTTGGGCTATTGTAAATATACATTAAATAGAATTTTTCTTTGTGCTTGTCACTAAGGGATCATTGTGTGAATTTTTTTTCTAGCATATGCTAAGTCTTTGTATGGAAAATTTCATCCTTTTTAACCTGACATTGTAAGTTCACATGAAAATTTAAAGGATGAAAAAACGTATGCTCTAGGATTACTGTGTGAAAATGACTTGTTTTGTTGTCCTGTGAATGGAAATTCAATTCATAAGTTGAGAAATTGAATGGTTGTGCAGTTTTTGTTTCCTGTGTGTGACAACAATTCTCATTGTTGGGTAATTCACTTGAATTTATGCCACAAAAATCCTGATTTTAGAACTAGAAATAGACTAAGTGTCTAAAAGGTCAAGTTTTGATAGTTCATCAATGGATATAAACCATCCTATGCTCTTGAGACCTGTGCCATAGCCCCATTGACAAATTTAGATTGATCACTCATTGACTGTTTCAGGTTTATTGGTAAATCACATTGGCCTTTTGTGTTGCCTTGTAATCGATGACTTGAATTCTTTGTCATTGGCAGTTTTGGGATGATTTTTTCATCGACACTTTGTAAAGTTTGTCTCATTGATGATCAACTAAATCTCTTCATCAAAATGTTTCTAGAGGTGTTTTTTGGTGGATTGGGATTATTCCTCATCGTCCCTTCCTAAACCATGTCATCAGGAGTCTCATCTCATTTTTCCATCAATGTTGTTAAAAGGGAGTAGCCACGTTAGTTTCCACGTGTAAAACAAGGTCCACATGGGTGCCACAAGGAAATGATGACATTATCCAACATGTGCATAATAGGGTCCATGTGGGTTCCACATAAACCAAATGAATTAATCAAGAGTGTAATTCTTGAGATATTTGAGAGACCATATCTCCTTGTCTGAAGCTCATAATCAAGAATTTTGGTAGTTGTAACTTGTTGGAAAGCTCTCAAGGAGAATATTTGACCTGCCAACTTAGAATCATTGTTAGAATCATGTTTAAGAAAAGTAACTTAGCAGGAAATTGGGAGAATTTTGTACACCCCACGATCCTGTTAACCAAAATTTGGCCACCTATACGTTCCCACTCTCGGAATAATAATAAAAAATATATATCGGATGATGAAAATTTTAGAACTATTATGAGTTCATTGTGTAGTCCTCGGTCTCAGTGTCGCCACACATTTTTCGGATCGGAAATACGAGTTCATATGCTCAAGGTATCCAAGTTTAAAATTTAAGTGGAAAATGGTGCTTGTTCCATGTGGAATAAAGCTAATTTCTATGACACATATCCAAAAATTTTCGAGCCCAAGACCCTTGTTTCCTTTTTCTATTGGGTTCTAAAACCATGAAAATATTCTATGGCGTCTCTCGCGGGCACCCACCATGATTCTCCGCTATTATTTTATCAATTTTCCCATATCACCTCTTCCATACTTAGTCTCATTTTCTATTTGTTCTATTTCCCACACACTTTTCACCTATTTCCTACACTTAGTTTTTTTCTTTTCAAGTTACCCCCTCACTACACTCTTTCTTTCTCCACTTTCATACTTAGATTATTAAAAAAAAAAACTTTTTTGGGGGTAGACTCATTATACCTCACTCACCCCTCCCTCTCACATCCCTCACATTCCCATAATTAATTTTATTGTGGAGTTATGGAGCTCAGTTAGACTTTCCATACCTCACTCAGCCCTCCCCATCACATCCCTCACATTCCCATACTTAATTTTATTTTGGAGTTATGGCGATTGGTCAACTCACCCTACCTTCCTCACCCCTCCCCCTCACCTTCCTTACCCTACTCCTTCCACCTACATTTCTACCCTTCCCCAAGTCACCTCATGTCATCCCCATCACCTCCACCATATACATTCCCCCCCTCCCTAACTACCCTTTCCCCTCTCTCGTTCACCCTCCCAAACTTAATACATTTCACATTTAAACATTATTTACCATGATTTTAATCTTTCACCTTTAACTTTATGTATTATTTTAATTAATCACCTTTAATCTTATGCCATGTACCAAACATTCCTTGGATGACATGGAAAACTTCTTAAGTCTATGGAGGAATTCCATGTGGCATCCAATAAGAGCATTACACATGGCAACTAATTAATGGAGACACGTGCCAACATACAAGGAGTGACACATGGCGTGATTTTATTGGATGAAACATGGAAAATTCTTATTGGAAGATTGTTGGCCTACCGAGTGATGACATGTGGATACATTTGGTTGGATGACTCATTAGCGCTGACTAGGTAGATTGGTAGTTTACTTGGCATGCAAAATTATTATTATATTCAACAATTTTCCAAGGGTCGAATCCTCCAAGCTCCATAATCTCCTTTGTTCTTTGTTTCTTGTCAAGTGCATGTTACAATTAACATTATATGCCACTAAGAATATCCTATTCCCATGCACATGGGATAATATTCATGAAGACAATTTGAAAGTTCCTAAAGGAGGATGAATCCAAGATTAAGGGCCCACATTTGCCCATCAATTTTGATCAATGGTGGCTAAGTGTTAATCTTGCAGAGGTTATAACTTGAGCTCCAAGTGTTGGAATTGTGAAAACTTTATACCATTGAAAATTTATTTCGATGAATAAGATGATGATATAGGTTTCAAGGGCTGAAAGTTTCTATATTTGTCTCATAATGTAACGACCCTACTTGAATAAATGATTAAAGATTATTAAGTAAGATTTAATTAAAGAAATAATTGAGGATTAACTAAGTAATAATAATCTAACTGAAGATCACATTTAATGACCTATGACATAAATTTAAGAGATAAAAAAAAAGAAATGATATAACAGGAATTGCGTATGTAGTAGAGGGTGGCGTATGCAGGGCGAGGAGCCCAGAAATCCCGAGATGATAAAAATATTAATGAAGGGACGAAGGACGGAGGACGGGGGTGGTTGTGAAGTAAATGCGTGAGTCGGCAGGGAGGAATAAGGGACGGGAAGAGGGGGATGTGCGTACCATTCGACGGAAGGGGGNCGGAGGACGGGGGTGGTTGTGAAGTAAATGCGTGAGTCGGAAGGGAGGAATAAGGGACGGGAAGAGGGGGATGTGCGCACCATTCAACGGAGGGGGAATGGATGCTGTGGGCTGTATTGGCGGAGACTATTGTGTTTTGCCGTGAGTAGAGAGCCTCTGGACGATTGTGTTTTGCTGTGAGCAGCGATTTTCTGTGCACTGTTGTATTTTGTGGACTGTTGGCTTGCTGTGAGCAAGGAGTAGAGTTCCTAGTTGAGATTTTATCTGGGGAGGCACTGAGTTGCTGGAGGTTTTGGGCACGGAGGGCCAAGATATCCGTAGATATCCTGGAGCTAGGTAGTTTTCCTAGTTGGCAGGGAGGACAATAGTTTTGGGCAGTTATTTTCCTGTTTGTGGTAGGGTTGATCTGTGTAGCAGGGAGCAGAAAGACAAAAGCAAGGCAAAGAGGCAACATAAATTAGCATCAGATCCAGGTACTTGTTAAGTTATGTATTTATTTCATTCTGCCATGAATTTAGTATTTATTGATAAATCTAAGTTACTGAAGTTGCCGTTATAAAAGTCAATATCATGCTATGAAGTTTTGTTTCAGTTTACATTCATAAAATGTTTAGGAAACTTAATGATGTTTGGAAATATATGGGCATTACTCATAAATTAAAATATCATTCAACTTCATTTTTAATGGGCCTGCGTGACAACTCAACTTCAAGAGCTCATATCTTGAGATACGGGCAACAGATTTGGGAAAAAAATTATATCATTTGAAATATAAGACGATGGAGATAAAATATGAAGTGATTTACATGGCTAAAGTGTTGAATATCACTTCCAGAAAATCAAACACAGTCCTATTTTAAATGGAAATTAATTAAATTTTGAAAATAAAAGTTTATTTAAAAACTTTTATTAAAAAATGGAAAAGGACCCATTTGAAATATTCAAATATTAATTATGTAAATTCTAATGAGGAATTAATGAAGAATTAATTAAATTTAATGTTTCAATAAGAGTGTATGGGAATTTCAATAAGGGATAAACCCTAACTACCCAAGTAGTTGGAAGAACTAGTTCTTAAAAGAGAAGAAACTCTTCATCAAAGGTTGGAATATGATAATTGTGAAAGGGGAAGGGAAAAATATCAGAGGAAGAAGGTAAAACCATGAGTATACAACCATGATTCTAATCAATGAAGAGAGATATCCATATTCTCCACTCTTTCTCTTCTTTTACACCATTTCTCATCGCTTTATGCTTGAATATTTGAATTGGGCACAAGGCTGAGTTCTCGAGTCTTCTTTTTTTATTCTTCCAAAATATTTTTCTTGTATGATCATGGAGTATTTACAACCATATACATGAATATTAAAGATTTTGTAATGAAGAATATTTTTCATGAATAAACTCCACAAAGAATTTCTTCGGGGTTGATTTCGATTGTATCTTGTAACTTTGAGTCTTAAGTATGAGGTATTTGAGATTGACCTATCAAATTCTCTTTTGATCTTGATAACAATACTCTTTTAAAATTATTTGAGATGATCAAATTATTCTCTCCTATTTTCATGAGGAATACATGGATGCATTTATATATGATTAAGAAGATTGTGTATGTGATGTTGATCACAAAGAAATTTTGATGTTGAAGCCCTCCTTCAATCTTTTAAATTGTTTAAAGACTTCTTGTTGCATACAAATATCAAATTAGGTTATTGAAGAACCATATCATTTCATAATTTCAAGAAATAAAGATATAGGTTTTGTTGACTTAGTATTATCCTAATCCAAGCTATCACAGATATATCTTTTATCCCAAGAGGAGTACCACCTCTCTAAAAATGCACAAGGATTCATATCTTAGTGAGGTTTTCATTTCGGTCCTGACAGATTCAAGCGTCAAAATGTTTGGTGACCATACCGGGGACATTTATTTAAATATATTTGAGGTCATGCTCTAGATTAGATTGAGGAACCAGAGTCTCTATGGTTCATGGTTTCGAAAATAAAATTTGAGAAAAGATTTGCTTATTTAAGATGCAAGGGATTTATTGAAAGATGTTGCACCTTTTGTATAATTTCAAAAAGACTCAAGAAGCACTGAAGATTCAAGAGAATGGACTTCCTGGAAAATCCATTGGAAAGAATCAAAATGGAGAATTTCATTCATGTTAATATGCTCCTTTAAATTCTTCATCAAGCCCATCAATGGCTTTACAAGACTCAACAAAAGGGAGAAATACCCAAAGAAGGAGGCAAATTCATAAAACCCCTTTAAATCTACCAGAAGTAAATTTTTGAATGCCTGATATTTCTATTGAAAGTTTTTCTACATTCTTTGAGGATGCTTCAGAAGATGCAGAGCAACGATTGCTTAATTTTAAAGGTACATGTCATGATTTAAACCTCACTGAAGACAATGTTACATGTAGATTATTCTTACAAACTATACGAGGGAATTCTCTTGAATGGTATAGTTCATTAATACCTAACTCCATTATAAGCTAGGATGTATCAGAAGATTCATTTGCAGAAAAGTTCATCCCAAAAGTGCATTCATATGTTTTTGATGATGTTTTAAATGTTGCTTCCCACCCACCCTCTCCTATTTGGAAGAAAGATAACGAAGAGACCAAATTTGAAGAAGAATCTAATCAAATATTGGATGAAATTTCTAAGTCAAGTCATGTTTCTAAAGATGAAGATGAAAATTCTAAATTACAAGAGGAAAATTTCAGCCTCCTATATATTCCATATGAAGACATTTCAAGCAACAAATTTGAGAATGAAATCAAGGAGCCTCCACCAAATACATAAGAAGATTTCAACCTTGCAACAAAAGATGAAAAATTTCAAGAGAAATTGCAACAAGAAGAATTGGTGAAAGAAATGGATCTTGATAAGAATGATGAACACGATTTCCTTTACGAGAAATAAGAGTCTTTTCAGGATATTATTGATGAATCAAGAACCTTGGAAATAGTAGAAGATAAGGAAAAATATGAATCTATTCTTGCGTTAAAAATCCTCAGCTAATCAAGGACAATAGTATTCTTGAGTAGCCAAGAATCGATTTCATTGACTTATGGTTCTAGATCATTGTTGGCCAAAAAATGCAATCAAATTTTCAGCACACTTGGTTCAATTTTTCTCCAGTACACATTGAGAGTGCCCCTGAGTCATTAGTACAAATCCCAATATGTTCCATAGTGATGGAGTTCATTCCACAAATCAGATCAATGCTTGAATGGCTCCATTGGAAATCTACCTACACCTAAGGTTCCCCTTTGTTTCAAGTAAGTTAGGGTAGGTATATCATGTATGCACATATTTTGTTTCTTCAGTTTAGTATTGCACAATAAGGAAATATTTTTATAGAAATTCTAATATGACTCCATGAAAGAAAGAGAATTACAAGAATATATTTTGAAGATGAATCCATAGACCAATGGAGAAGGTAACTGGTCTTGAAATTCTAGTATTCTCAACAACCCATAGGGGGTCACTCCCTCGCAGTTGGCACCAATTTTTGACCAAAATTTGGTCACATATATGTTCCCGCTCCTGGAATAATAATAATAAAAAATATATAGGATGATGAAATTTTTTGAACTATTATGAGTTCATTGTGTAGTCCTTGGTATCAATGTCACCACACATTTTTTCATATCGGAAATCCGAGTTTGTATGCTCAATATATCCAAGTTTAAAGTTTAAGAGGAAAATGTTGCCTCTTCCATGTGGAATAAAGCTTATTTCTCATACACATCCAATTTTTTTCGGTCCCAAGACCCTTGTTTCCTTTTTGTGTCGGGTTCAAAAACCATGAAAATCTTGTATGTCATCTCTCTCAGGAACCCTCCATGATTCTCCACTCTTATTTTATCTCTTTTCCCATATCACCTCTTCCAAACTTAGTCTCATTTTCAATTTTTTCCATTTCCCACACACTTTTCACCTATTTCCTACACTTTTTTGTTTTTTTCAATTTAACCCCCTCACTACACTCTTCCCTTCCCCTTTTCATACTTAGATTATTTTTTTTAAAAACAAATTTTGGGGAAGACTCATTATACCTCACTCACCCCTCCCCCTCAAATCCCTCACATTCCCATACTTGATTTTATTTTGGAGTTATGGCAGTCGGTCGAAATCACCATACCTTACTCATCCCTCCCCCTCATATCCCTCACTTTCCCATAATTAATTTTATTTTTGAATTATGGCAGCCGATCAGACTCGCCCTACCTTCCACAACCCTCCCCCTTGCTATAAAAATGGGTGTGCTTGTTTCACCATAGAGAATATAGAAATATTGTCACCCAACCATATGCACAAAGGCCACCCTCGAGCACCTTAACCTTGATAGACAGAACAATTCTTGTAGTAGAACAATAACCAACCAAGGCTAGTGCACCAAGCAAGGATAACCAAAGACCAAGTAGAAGTTCCAAAACAATAACCCAATACAAAGTCACTACTGCAATAGTTGTATTTCTCCTTCACTCATGCACACTTATTGTCCTTATGCAGTCACGAGTGAGTGAGTGAAAAATGAGATCTAGCTCCCTTTATTTATATTGCTCCATCTTAACTGACTGGGATGACTTCTCTTCCTGGGGTATAATAACTTAATATTAATTTATTATATTAAGTTGACTTGTCTTCTAGGGTTATTATCCAAAGTTTTAGGGTTTCTCTTGCTTCTCAAAATATTCTAGTCTCATCAAGGGTTACATGTGGAGGTTAATACCTCACACAACTACCATAATATAAAATCTCCCTCCTAGCTAGGGAGGTTTTAAAGGAAATGGTCTTGAGAACAAACATACCATTCAATTGGTATCATCATCATAGCCACACAAGATATCTCATGATCAAATCATGAGCACCATAATCACTATCAACTAGATATTCTCCAGGGAAATTAGAACAATGCCATCCATAGAACACAATTGTGTCTATACATAGTAGTATACAAATACTATCCAGTGGTACACAACCACTCCTATTAGCACACTTATACTAACTAGTGACACACAATCACTACCAGTGGATCACATCCACCATAGTAGCATACAACTATTGTCCATAGACTTAGGGTCTCTACAATAATCATATCATCTGATATCAACAATATCATGATACAAAATGAGTCATCTGGGCCATTCTTCCACTCACATCTATGATATTTGGAAGAGATTCTACCCTCATAAAGTAACACGTCGTCCATGGTCTATCTGGAATATTATTCCCAATCATAGAAGAATAATTGTCCCTGATTTCTAATCCTGGACCATTCACCTAACTGGGCCATTCCTCCGACACTAATCATAGTGAAAACTAGAGAGAATGTGTCTGCCCCAGGGAATGCATGTCCCTAATTGTTGAACCTAGACCATTCCTCCATCACTAATCATAGTGCAACCTAGAGAGAATGATCCTGCCCTAGGGAATGACTATTCAGACCATTTCCTAAGAAATTATTGTCCTGCACCAACCTCCAAAACATACCATTCTTAAAAAATTCTCACAACTGTGAACTTCGAAAGAATGATTACCCAATAAGGCAGACCATTCTACTTGACCACTACTCAGTGACTGTTAAGAAGAATGACTGTCCTAGATCATTTTTCCACACTGGCCACAAGGGGAATCCTTTTCTATGGTACATCATCAATCTATCGGACAATTTTCATTACAAAAATGACTATCCTATCCGAACCATTTTCTGAACTGGAAAATGATCGTCCGTCAAAAATCTCGAACCACTTTCTAGACTAGAAAGGAACTGGTCAACTTGGACCATTTTCCAAACTAGAAAATGAATTCCCATGGATAAATAACATATCATTGCTCCCTCTCAACCCAGGGAGCCATATCTTCCCTTTCATCGAAGGGAGTTATCTCCACGATCCCCATCTCTTCCCTTAAGTACACAAACTTTATCCTGGACAAAGGCTTTGTAAAAATATATGCTACCTACTCATCTATGGAGATATACTAGAGTTTCACTTCTCCTTCCTAGACTTTATCACGATTAAAGTAGTATTTGATCTCGATATGTTTCGACCGGTCATGAAACACATGGTGCTCTGATAGCCTCATACAACTTTGATTGTCATAGTATATTACGGTCAAATCTAGTACCTGATCAAATAATCTAGAAATCAACTTCCACAACCATACTTCTTTGATACATGCTTCACATGTTGCAATATATTATGCTTCTACTATGTTGCATGAAACAAACTTCTATTTCTTGTTGGCCCATGATATCATAGGAGAGCCAAAACTGAAACACATCCCTGAAGTACTCCTTCTGTCTTTTGCATTCCCTGCCCAATATGAATTTGTAAATCCATGAAGTTGTATATCACTAGATGAGGTGTATCTTAAACCATAGTTTAACGTCGCACAAATATATCTTAGAACATGCTTTGAAGCTATCCAGTGCTCATCTTTGGGTTCCACATAGAACTGGATTAAAGTGTTTACAACAAAGAAAATATCTGGTTGAGTATTCACTAGATACATCAACGAACCAATTAATTTCTGATATAGGGATGGGTCTCCTAGATCAGAATCTGAGTCTCTTACTTTTCTTATATCTGTGGTCATAGAAGTGGCCATGGATTTGAAATCCATCATTCCAAATTTATGAAGAATCTTCACTCCATACTTTCCTTGTCCAAGGAATATTTCACCATGCTTCTGGCATACTTCTAGTCCCAAGTAATAGTGCATGAGACTAAGATATTTCATATCGAAATCAGAAGTTAATTCCTTCTTACACCAGGTGATGAGAGACTCTGCACCTATCAAGAATAAATCGCCAACATACAAAAATAGAATCACAAGTGCATTTTTCACAACCTTGTAGTAGAGATTTGGATTTGCATGACTCTTAGAGAAACAAAGTCTTATTAAGTAAATGTCAATTCTGGAATACCAAGCTCTTAGAGCTTGCTTGAGTCCATACAGAGATTTATTTAATATGCAAACATGAGTGTCTCTAGGATGCACCTCAAAACCTTTAGGTTGTTCAATGTATAATTATTCTTCAATTGCTCCATTGAGAAAGGTTGTCTTTACATCCATCTGATGTAAACTCCATCCCATGGAAGCAACAATAGATATAATGGATCTAATAGAAGTATACATGGACACAGGAGCAAAGGTTTCATCATAATATTCTCCCTCCTTTTGGGAGAACCATCTAGCCACAAACCTTTCCTTGTATTTATCTATGCTTTCATCTACTATATGTTTGATCTTGTAGACCCATTTTGAAGTTACAATTGATTTTTCCTTGGGTCCAGGCACAATTTCCCATACACCATTTTTCATGATGGACTGGTATTATTTTTTCATGGATTCTTTCCACTATTTATTTTGAAGATTTCACCACTCTTCTGCCATACTTATGGTCCCAAGTAATAGTGCATGAGACCAATATATTTCATATCGAACTCAAAAGTTAATTCCTTCTTACACTAGGTGATGAGAGACTCTGCACCTGTCAAGAATAATTCATCGACATACAAAAATAGAATCACATGTGCATTTTTCATAGCCTTGTAGTAGATATTTGGATCTTCATTACTCTTAGAGAAACCAAGTCTTATTAAGTAACTGTCAATTCTGGAATACCAAGCTCTTGGAGCTTGCTTTAGTCCATACATATCTTTCTTTAATATGCAAACATGAGTGTCTCTAGGATGCACCTCTAAACCTTGAGGTTGTTCAATGTATACTTATTCTTCAATTTCTCCATTGAGAAAGGTTGTCTTTACATTGATCTGATGTAAACTCCATCCCATGGAAGAAACACGAGATATAATGGCTCTAATAGAAGTATAAATGGCAACAGAAGAAAAGGTTTCATGATAATCTTCTCCCTCCTTCTGGGAGAACCCTCTAGCCATGAACCTTGCCTTGTATTTATCTATACTTCCATCTACTACATGTTTGATATTGTAGAGCCATTTTGAAGTTACCATTGATATTTCCTTGGGTCTAGGCACAATTTCCCATATGTCATTTTTCATGATGGACTGGTATTATTCTGTCATGGGTTCTTTCCACTGTTTCTTTTGAACTTCTTTTTCAAATGTGGTGGGTTCTTCATTTATAATTTTGGTCATATATGCTTCATAACTGGAGAATCGTTTGGGCTTCTTACTTTCTCTGAAAGTGCCACTTGGAGCTTTGAGTCTTTCGGCTTCTTGTAGAGTAGCTTCAAGCCAATTTGGATGTTTTCTAGTTTTGGGTACAATGATTGATTCAATAGGTTCACATGGTTTCATCGGATGATCAAGTTGGTTTGGTTCTTCATTCTGACTTTCTAGAAGACGTGTTCTTTCTTATTTAGGATCTTCATATTCTTCTTCCATGGATTCTTCTATAGATTTCTTTAAATCCATCTTCTCATTGAAGGTTACGTCTCCGCTGACTTCAATCTTATGTTGTTCTAGAATATAGATTTTGTAGGCTTTGGAGGATTCACTATATCCAACAAATATTCCCTTATTTTCTGAGGGTTCTAGTTTCTTCCTTTTATCCTTGGGAATATGAATGTAAACAGGGCACCCAAATATTCTTAAGTGTTCCACATTAGGTTTCTTTCCTGAGAAGGCTTCTTCTGGAGTCATATCCTTCAATATGCGATGGGGAATTCTATCATGAACAGATATTGTTGTTATGGATACTTCTCCCCATAAATACATGGATAAACCTTGATCATTCGTTAGTGCCTTCATGGTTTATTCAATGGATCTATTCTTCCTTTCTACTACACCATTTTGTTGAGGATTATGAGGAATGGTTAGCTCCCTCCTAATCCCTGCTGATTTGAAAAAGGCAACAAATTCCTTGGATGTATATTCTCCTCCATTATCTGTTCTCAAAATCTTGATTTTATTGCTTGTGATGTTTTCTATTTCTTCTTTGAATTCTTGAAACTTGCTTAAAAATTCATCCTTTGTCTTCAAGAGATATAACCAAGTATTTCTTGAGTTATCATATATGAAGGTTACATAATAAAGAGAACCTCCTAGATATTTGAATGGAATAAGACCACACACATCTAAATGTATTAGATCTAGGAT
Source organism: Picea sitchensis (assembly GCA_010110895.2). Taxonomy (NCBI): domain Eukaryota; kingdom Viridiplantae; phylum Streptophyta; class Pinopsida; order Pinales; family Pinaceae; genus Picea; species Picea sitchensis. The sequence goes on from SNQJ01S0019142.1 coordinate 76,208, forward strand.
TTCCTTAGATCTATTATCGCTACTTGAGAATTGCTTCTTAACATTTTTACCAAGTGCACATCCTTTGCAAATTCCTTCATGTGTAGATTGTAGTTCTGGTATTCCTTCAACCATTTTCTTGAGAAAATGTAATACTTGATAGTTAAGATGAGCATAAATTATATGTAAAAGTTCACTGGGATTGACTTCATCATGTACAAGACTTCATCATTACGTTCTAGTAGTCTGTATAATCTGCCTTCACGAGTTCCAATAACTCTAGCATTATCTATGCTGGAATCTCTAGACCAAGATAGTACTTCACCATCTACAAAGGCTATTCTATTTCCTTTGTATTCTAAGAAAGATATAGATACACGATTATTTTATAAACCAGGTACATATAAGACATTACTCAAATTAACATTGTTACCCAATTCCAATTTGATGGAGGCTTGACCAATTCCTTTGATTGGATGGAGGCTTCAAATTAAGTTCTACTTTGTGAGATGTCTTATTTTCATTAAGATTAGAGATTCTGACCTGGTTTCTTGTCATATGCCTGGAGGCTCCACTGTCAATTATCCACATATCATATCCAAGAGTTACTGTAAGATTTGAATAGTGTAGATGATCTTCATTTTCATTCATGATTTTTGTTGAGTGATAGCTGGTCAAACTTTGATTTTGAATGGTCAAACATTGACTTTGACCCAAAATTTCAACCTTGATGTTTTTTCCTTCTAGGAGTGCTAATATTTGTGCTGGATTAAGACATGCTAGAATATCCTCTCCTTGAGTAAATTATTCCATCATAAGGTGTTGAGCAAAAGCTTTTAGGGTTTGCAGATGCACCTGCTAGTAACCCTAGTGGTAGTGCTTCAATAACTACACCTGCTAGAAACCCTAACGACAGTTCTTCAATGAGCTTGATAATCTTATGGCTTAGATTCCTTTTAGTGGTTAGACTGGATAAAGGAGGTGTGGGCCCATAACATATTAGAAAAATGGGTGTGATCGTTTCACCATAGACAATATAGCAATATTTTCACCCAACCATAAGCACAAAGGCCACCCCCGAGCACCTTAACCTTGATAGAAAGAAAAATTATGGTAGCATACCAATAGCCAACCAAGGCTAGCGCACCAAGAAAGGATAACCAAAGACCAAGCATAAATTATAAACCAATAACCCAATACAAAGTCTCTACTGCAATAGTTTCAATTATCCTTCACTCATGCACACTTCTTGTCCTTATGCAGTCGTGAGTGAGTGAGTGACAAATGAGATATAGCTCCCTTTATTTATACTGCTCCATCTTAACTGACTGGGACGACTTCTCTTCCTGGGGGATAATAAATTAATATTACTTTATTATATTAAGTTGAGTTATATTCTAGGGTTATTATCCAAAGCTTTAGGGTTTCTCTTGCTTCCCACAATATTCTAGTCTCGACAAAGGTTACATGTGGAGGCTAATACCTCTCGCAACTGCTATAATATCAATACCCCTCACCTTCTTCACCCTCGCTCCCGCCACCTACAGTTCTGCCCTTCCCCACCTCACCTCACATCATCCCCCTCACCTCTTCCATCTACATTTCTCCCCCTCCATAACTACCCTTTACCCCCCTTTCCCCCTCTCTCGTTCACCCTCCCACACTTAATACATTCCACATTTAAACATTATTTACCATTATTTTAACCTTTCACCTTTACTTTGTGTATTATTTTAATTAATCACCTTTAATCTTATTCCATGTACCAACAATTCCTTGGATGACATGGAAACCTACTTAATCATATGGAGGAATTCTATGTGGCATCCAATAAGAGTATTACACATGACAACTAATTAATGGAGAAATGTGGCAGCATACAAGGAGTGACACATGGCGTGATTTTATTGGAAGACTCATGGCAGATTATTATTGGCATATTGTTGGCCTAATGAGTGATGACATGTGGTGACATTTGGTTGGATGAATCATCAGTGCTGAATGGACATATTGGTGGTGGACTTGGCATGCAAAAATATTATTATATTCAAAAAATTTCCAAGGGTCAAATCCTCCAAGCTCCATAATCTCCTTTATTCTTTGTTTCTTGTCAAGTGTATGTTAAAATTAACATTATATGCCAGTAAGAATCTCCTATCCCCGTGCATGTGGTATAATTATCATGAAGACAAGTTGAAATTTCCTAAAGGAGGACGAATCCAAGATTTAGGGCCCACATTTTCCCATCAATTTTGATCAACAATGGTTGAGTGTTAATCTTATGGAGGCTATAACTTGAGCTACGGGTGTCATAATAGTGAAAAATGTATACCGTTGGAAAGGTATTTTGATCAAGAAGAAGGTGATATAGGTTTGAAGGGATGAAAGTTTCCATATTTTTCCCATAAATTAGAATATCATTCAGCTTCATTTTTAATGGGCATGCGTGACAACTCAACTTCATGAGCTCATATCTTGAGATCCGGGTGATGGATTTGGGAAAAATATATATAGATGGAAAGATAAGGTGATGGAGATAACATATGAAGTGATTTCTGTTGTTAAAATGTTGACTATCACTTCCATAAAATTAAAACACAATCCTATTTTAAAGGGAAATTAATTAAATTTTGAAAATAAAAGTTTATTTAAAAACTTTTATTAAAAAATGGAAAATGACCCATTTGAAATATTCGAATATTGATGATGTAAATTTATTAATGAGGCCTTAATGAAGCATTAATTAAAGGTAATGTTTCAATATGAGTGTATAGGAATTTCAAGAATGGAGAAACCATAACTACTCAATAAGTTAGAAGAACTAGTTCTTAAAAGAGAAGAAAGTCTTCATCAAAGGTTGGAATATGATAATTGTGAAAGGGGCAGGGAAAGAGATTAGAGGAAGAAGAAGGAAAATCCATGTGTATACATCCATGATTTTGATCAATGAAGATAGATCTCCATCTTCTCCACTCTTTCTCTTCTTCTACACCATTTCTCATAGCTTTATGCTTGAATCTTTGAATTGGGCACAAGGCTGAGTTCTTGAGTGTTCTTCTTGTATTATTCCAAAATATTTTTCTTGTATGATAATGGAGTATTTATAGCCATATACATAACGACCAAATATTTTGTAATGAAGAATATTTTTCATGAATAAAATCCACAAAGAAATGCTTTGGGGTTGATTTCGACTGTATCTTGTAACTTCGAGTCTTAAGTATGAGGTATTTGATATTGGCCTATCAAATTCTCTTTTGATTTTGATAGTAGTAATATTTTAAAATTATTTGAGTGTAACATCCCACTCTAGCGCACTGAGCGAACTTATTCTTTGAGGACACTTGCTCGCAAGTGATCCAGATTATTATGATATCAAAACATTTGACTTTGATTATGATGAGTTATGGTAGATGACATGATGTTTTGCTGCATTGACATATACAGGTGCTATTGACTCGGTTTTATTGAGTGTGCAGGGTTTTGGACCTTGAGGATGCAGAGGCATCGATGGAACCCCTTGGACTCTGGATCAAGTCAGGGAGTGTGCTATTGGGGTTTGATTGATTTACTGTGATATTAGTACATTTGATTAGATGATATGATGTGGATATGTTCTAACATGATTTGTTGATGATGCAGGCTGATGATAGCTTGCCAACTAGACTCACATATGGAGTAAAGGGGCCACACACGACTACCAGAGAGGTTGAGGGAGAGGTGTGGACAACAACCCTGCCACATCCTACTAGCACTCCTACCGTGGCTCGAACTGTAGGTTAACGATTACCTAGTTCGAGAGGAACCACGATGCCATGAAGGCAGACTGCAACAGTTGCTCACGATGATTCTAAGGGGCGCGCAATAAGGCGGGGGCCTTATTCCTTAGAAGCCCTTAGTCTCCCACAAAGTCACCTGGCGAAGTGTTGACTCCAGGGGTGATTGATGTCTACCAATCAGTCAAGAGGCGAGTGGCACCCTTGGAGCACGTGGTGCATCCTGAAGGGCATGTCGTACAAATAAACAGATGAGGCGAGTGGGACCCTTGGAGCACGTAGTGCATCCTGAAGGGCACGTCGCGCAATGAAACGAAAGAGGCGAGTGACACCCTTGGAGCACGTAGTGCATCCTGAAGGGCACGTCACGTTGATGATGATAAAGGAACGAACCTAGATGGCCCTAAGACAATCAACACCTTAAGAAATTTTAAAACAACTCCCGTAATTAAATGTCGCCCAGTTCAGAATCTAAGTCCTAAGTCTAAAAACTTCGCTAGGGGTAAGATTTTGTCTACCCTTGAGAAAATATCTATATAAAATTATAATAATAAAATTTAAAATAAAAACCCCTTACGTGATAATTTGGTCTTCATAAATTTTGGGATAAAATGAAGAGAGTAAGAAATTAAATAAAATCGGTGGATAATATATATATATATATATAACAAAATCGGTGGTAATAGAGAGAGATATATATATATATATATATATATAAATAAAATCGGTGGATAATATATATATATATATCTATATATATATATATATATATAAAGAAGAAATTATTTGTTTTTAACTTTTGATAGTTTTAAAAGATGTTGAATTAATAATAAAAGGGAAAAGGGGTTAAATTTCAACTGTCGTTTTTAGCTCTAATAAAAATGGGAAAGAGGGAAATTATAAAATTTAGGAAACTAGGAGATGGAGGTAACATCAAAAGGGAAACAGGGGAACTTATACTAAAAAGCGAGAGGTCAACTTAGTAAAGAATCTGCAATTAAGAACCTTCTAAATTGAACTAAATTAGCAACTTCATTTTAGGGAAATTCTTTAAAACCTGTAAGGGAATCTAGGGACACCTAGGAGTAAATTTAGGAGTAACTCTAGGTGGGTGAGGGAAATAAGACAATTTAATAAATTAAAGAAAATAATTATTGGAGGAATGTGGGGGATGAATGACACTTGTACGAAGGAGAAATTTTAGAATATTTTTATTTAAAACTTAAATTAAATGAGGTTTAGGGAAAGATTGGAAGTTCTAAAACTCTATGAAAGAGAGGAAGGAGGAGGAAGAAAGGGATCAGCTGTTAGCGTAACGTTACGCTGCAGGATTAGTGACTTGATTGATTTACTTGTGGGGAGTTTGGATTTCCCAGCTGGGAGAGGAGTGGTAGCTCGACCTTGCGAGGCGAGTTGGGAGCTAGACATACCATCTGGATAGTGTGTGGCCCCTTTGTGGCTCAGGGGGCTAAGGGGGAAGCAGAGTACCCCTAGCGTTGGCTGGGAGGTACCGGTGAGGTCTCAACGGTCGACGAGCGGGAGCGACACGGAGCATGCGGTCGTCATTCAAGGCGTGCGTTAAGGCAACGATATGATTTTTAATTTGGTAGAATAGAATGCATTATGACTTATGCTAGGATCAAGATATCGATTGTAAATTGATTTAATTGCTATTTTTATTTATTTACTCAGCGATTATAATTGTAACTGCTGTAACTGCTGTTTTTTTTTAAATTTCTCATGTGACAAGTATTAGTGTTGCAGATCATGTACAATTTATATTCTATATGTTTCTTGTGTATGAAAAACAACTAATAAGCTATTGAAGAACCTCATGATAAAAGGTTGGTAAATATCCATATTTCTGTATAATATCCGAGTCGGATCAAATACTTCCAATAGTAAGTGAGTGTTGCTATTATCTTATTGCCTGAGGATTATATGCCCTAGGGTAATATGTGCTATGTTGATCTATCATTATCTGATGAATGACCAATAAGTTGAAAGGTACCTTCTGGGGATTTGCAGTTTGGGGGTTTTCTGTGACAACGAGTGTTAGTAATATTATACCTGATTAAGGCTTTGGAGATGGACACCATCGATGGGAAAGGCGTTAATTATTGAGAATAAATGCCAACGTTCTGTGGGTTTGCCTAATTTGTCTATGTTGTTTTGTTTTTAATTTGTTTTTCATTGATTGGCTTCCTTGAAGCCTCTGTATGTTTACTATTTGGTAGCGGTAGTTTTATTTGGTGGAACAATTGTTTCAGGCACACACATACCCATGGGTTGCCTCCTAATGAGAATAAAAAAAGTCCATTGATTTCAGAACAATACTGAATCAACTGCCTCATGGATTATCTTTTTAACGCTTTTGCTGCAGCGCTCTAAGTTGATTTTATACGCTGTAACTTCTATGCTGAATGCGAAAAGTGATTTAATTCAAGTTTTACTAAGCCTGGTTTGTTTTTTTTATTCCTGTAGCAGATAAAGTTATATTGCAGTTATAAATTCCATTGAAGAAAAGTTTTGGTTCCATCTGTTATGCTATAAATGCAATTGAAGAATAGTTTGGTTCTATTTGTTCTGCTTTCTAAGGGGTAGTTATAGTATATGGCTTAATTTGTGCATTTAAAGATTTCTAGCCCTTTTTAACTCTTGACGTTTCTGGTGTTTTTAATCCCTAATTCTATCTCTTATTAGTATTGAGAGAAGTGCCTATAATTACCAGTGTTTCTTGCTTGATTTTTTTTCACATGAACTTGCTAGGCGTTTTAGTTGTGTCCATCTGAAGTTGGAAGGACTAGTTCATACCAAATTCCTCGCTAGGAGGTACTTTCATGTTGCTTCACATTGAACAGTTTTTAGAAGGCTATGGTCCATAGAAATTTTCTTGAAAATGGAACTCAATTTCTACTGGAATGGGTGCAATACTGCAATACTTTGAATGTTATACTTCTTTCTCTATTTTGCTATTTTTGAGGCATCTTTATGTAACGATTTTTATTGTGCATCTGTGTGTTCTTGCTTAATGTTATCCGTATCATTTCTCCCCTGCCTTCCACACTAAAACCCTTTTTAACTTGCCTCTGCAACTGTAACATTATCGTTGTTATCGCCGCCGCCACAATAAATAATCCTGTTACCCTTTTCGCTAGTGAACTTAACACGATTTTCGCCCTGCTTTCTATGTTAATTTCTTAACTTCTTACCACCTGAAATCACCCTTCCTTCCCTTCACTTTATTCATGAGAAATCTGTGTGTCGTTTCCCTTACCGAATTTTTCTGATTGCAAAACCGTCCCCCAATTCTTAAACCTATCCCTTGCAAGGTGTTCTGAGCGGTGGTTTAAATCACTAAGTTGATTAACCATTTTCTGCCAGAATTATGATTTAAGATGTGAGGTAAAATTCCCTTCTACACAGGATAAACCCTTCCTCACGAGTTTCCTGGCGATTGACCTTCCTTGTCTTAACTCACAACCTGCTTTTACCAATCACTGTCCTCACCTATACTGGACCATTAAGAATTTCTGATTTTTGTTTGCAGTTGCTATTTATGAAAAGCAGTTGAAAGGGATTGTCATTTTTTTCTTATGAATTATTTTAGAGATTTAAATTAGAGATGAAAGGAATTATGTCCCTTAATTAAAGATTTAGAACGTTACTTCCTTTGGAGTGATGAGTTGAACTTTCCCTTTCCTTTGCTGAAAACTGTGCGCCCAGGTAAACAAGTGGAGCCCGTGCCCTTGAAAAAGGAATGACCTAAATTGTTTGTAAAACTTGAAATTGCTTTGCAGCTATACTCACTCCCCCGTGCAGTTACTGCCCCAATTCTTCGCTAAATTTAGCCAAATATCTTTTAATCGGACTTATATTATTCTGTCATGTTATAGGTGTATCAAAAAGTACATAAACCATTAAAGTGTAGTTTCTTTATTTATTCAAAATGAATGAGGTGTATGAGTGTTGCAAATTCTGTATTTAAATATCCTTTTATGGTCATGAATGATTGAGATTTTTTTAGGGTCAAGACTTTTATGATTAACATGTTTAAGTAATGAGGAGTTATTTTTAACAAATATTATTACTATTGTTATTTGGGATGAGGAATTTAGTGTCAGGTTGTTAAGGGGTAATTAATCCATTTGATATATTGTTATGTTTATAACTACATAGTTATTAGATCGTGATTTGCAATTAGTTTACCTATGACATTAATAACAATTTAAGGCAATTGATTGAGATAGTACTCTGATGACACTGTAATTTTAAATGTGCGAAATTGATTGTTTTAAGACTAAATTTAGATCACGCCTTGTTGTCATCATGCACTTTAGACATGCATTGCAGGGCTCGTAATGGAGGTTGGAATAAGCTGTGTTAATTACCTTGCTTTATTAATTTCCATTGTCTTGTAGTTTGATTAAAAGTACACCTCCCCTATAATACTGTAATAGTAGCGAGTAATTTAATGAGTTAATAATGATTCACTACCGCAATTTTCCTTAATGTAGATAACCTTGTTGATTGCAGTATTGATGGGTATGTTATTGTCTTAGCTTAGTAGGCTTGGTTGGCATGTGTCGGGTGGTATGTAGACACCTCCATGTTCCTCAGAATAGTCGCCAACCCTGAGACCTTAAATGGTTAAAATCGATGGGAACCTAGGCTTGAGCATTGCTTATGTATCTTGGAGGTCCTAACCATTGCAGGGTAGGACGAGTTGGTAGTTAGTCTTTTTATTCTCGTTGATTCTTTGTCGCCCTTTTCTTTCGGATGCTTGATGTGCGTCTTAGATCGTTATGTTGTTGTTGCAGTTGCATGTGCCATGTTCGTCGTCGTATGGCGACACAGAGTCAAATGTATTTATTATCCTGGTACACATGCACACACACAAAAAAATAAAATATTTTCACTTGTTAAGAGGTTGTTCGTCATAACGAGGAGGCTCATTACATATGGTATCAGAGCGGGTTCCACCTGCGACTTGGGATCGCTACGACTTTCGTTTATATGATTTGATTATATTGTTACTAATTGAGTTGATTGTGTGCATGCAGGTAATCATGGTTAGAGGATGTCATGGAAGTAGACAACGGGGTGCTAGGAGAGGAGGCGTGACGCCCCCAGTAGCATCCATGCCAGAGGGTTCTAACCCCTAGGGAGACGAGCAGGTTCTCATACAGGAGAAGATAGTAGTTGGTGATGTAGTCAGAATGATGAGATCTTTTCAATGCATGTCCGAGGCACTGATCAGCTGTTTGGACAGAGATGAGGCCAA
>SNQJ01S0019142.1:96165-137627 GCA_010110895.2 Picea sitchensis
AGAAAGTGTCAGGTCGGCCCTAATGTTAGAAGGATGTGACATAAATGGTATAAATAAATATCATTATACATTCATTTGATACAAGTCGAATTTCAGAGGGAAGAAGAAGTAAAAGAAGGCTGGATTTCAAGGGAGGATGAAGTCTTTTGGTGATGTGTTCTAAGTATCAACAACTTGGACATGATGATGTCATTTGACACATTCAGAACATGGTCCACATGGGTTCCATGTATATTGGATGACATAATCAGGAGAATAATTCTTGAGATCTCTGAGAAACCATATCTCCTTTTCTGAAGCTTATAATCGAGCATTTTGATAGTCGTTGGAAAGCTCTTGAGGAGCAAGTTTGACCTATCAGATCCTAATCGATGTTAGAGTCATGTTTAATAAAAGCAACTTAGTGGGAAATTATGAGAATTTTGTACACCCCTCAAGCCTAATGAATATTAGGGGGCGAGGTATGTTACACCAAATTGCTTCCCCGTTGAAGCATCCTCACATGTCCTTAGACCACATTTTGCATTTGTCTTGTAGTCCAACAAATTGTTTTTTATGGTGATGGATTTTACAAGGGTTTGTACATTCTGTCATCACAAATCACTCAGTTCCCAAGGTTGCAATCCATTCAAGAAGCATATCAACCTATCTTCTTTAGACATGTCCTTTATCTCCAACATGAGATAAAGGACTCCTTGATGTAAAATTGAATCATGCTTGTATTCTTAAGAGCCAACAATTGATTTTTTTCAATCCAATACTATTTCCCTAGCAGAAATTGAGCCTTCAAGGATACTTTCATCTCTTCCTAGTTATTAATATTCTCTACACTATGCCATACTACCAAGTACTCGTCTTAGTTTATCCACCAAATCTTTGCGATACTTGTTAAGAACATTGTCACAACATTCGTATTGGCCTCATTTGAACTTACATTCATATGTTCCAAGTACCATTCAAGATCCCAACATAAGTTACCAAGCAACTTAACATTGTGAGTGCCATTGTATGGTTTTGTTTCCTTGATATTTATACTCATAGACAATGATGAATTATGCTCGTTGGAAGCATCCCATTTCAACAAGTTAATGGTGTATTCCTATTCTTTGACTTGTGTCACAATATAATTTAAAAAGTCTTCCACCACTTTCAACCATCCATCAACATCAGTGCTTAGGGTTGTATTCATCATGTTTATAGTCTTTTGATGCTTGTATATGGAATTTTAAATCTCTAGCACATGTGGATCATCTCTTCTTCCAAATATTATACCTTTTCTCAGTTCTTACAAATAGAACTTGTCATCTTCTTGACATTCCTTTATAATGTTTCAATTCTAGTATCCATCCTTGGAGTCTTAGGATCCTATATAGCATCATTGTCTTCATGATGTGACGCCATCTCTACTTGTGAGCTATCCATTACCACTTCACTAAAATTATTGGAAACTCATCCCAAAGCATGCTACTTTAATTCACGATATTTCTAATTTGATGAAGAATGATCTGAAATCACTTGTCATGGTAGTGATAGTGGTGAAGGGCACCAAAAATATCTAAAAATCATTGCGGCTCTCAAAATTATCTTTGTACCACCTCTCCTTTAGAAACTAGTGACAAGTATTCTTTGATACCACTTGTCATGGACCTACATTTTGCCCAAATTTTTATTTGCAAACTAAAGTTTATCCCAAGTCTATTTTTTCACTTGAGGTTGTGCGACACGTCCTTGTCGCTGCCATAGGGATTTGTCTAGCATACACATACCACAACTAGACTACACCTCTTTAGTTAAGGTCTACCCATAACTTCACTTTAAGATACAATCTGTCAAATGCAAATAATTCCTACTCAACCAAGTTCATTCAATAGTAGGAACACATCTAACCACAACCTTTAAAACATCCCAACAATACTTTAACACTTATACAATATTTCAATACTTATCCAACTTTAACCAAAGAAAGGAAAAATAACATCCAACACATAAAGAGTCCACAACACACATGTATAGGTGGAACCCAATGTACTAGGTGACTTAACTTTATTTAGATGAAGAATGTTACACGTATAAAATAAGGGAGTTGCAACTTCCTACCTTCAACTCTCTTATAGATGAATAATGATTCTAAGGGAATATTTTTTTCTATCTATTTCCCAACAGACTTAAACAATCCAACCCCTGAAGAAATAACAATATTTTCTCCTATAGGTCCTATCTTCTTCTTCTTATTATTCTCACTTAGATAATGTTCAAACCCTGAAAGTAGCACAAATTGTAGAGCTCCATTTCACTCTTTGTGAATGATAATGAATGAATTATTTCTTAGAACCTTTGTGGAATCCATGATTTATACAATATTTTTCTTTCACTTGCAATCCCCTCCAAGTCTACATGGATCCAAGTTCCCACATTTCCAAATTCGATTGTACCTAATGGTGCATTCCCTGCCTTCATGACTTGTTCACATATTGCTCAATCTCCAATGGTGTTGTGACCAAGTTCCATGTGCCCAACAAGTACGCCCAAAGTGCCATGCACCCAACAAGCGAGCCCAAGGTGCCCAAGTGCACTTCGTAAGGGTGCACCCAACAAGTGCATGAAATGAAAGTGTGCCTAGTGGATTTGTTCTCAATGAGTGTATCCCATGATTGTGCTCCGAAAATGCTTGTTCTTGAAGGCACGTCTACCATCCAGAATAACCCCCAAGTGTGGACCACTGAACTCCTTGGGTCTGCATGTAGCCCAAGAAATCAAGTCTATAAGATCCAATCAAGTTATTTATGCCAATATTGTATTTCATGCATCATACTTGCATATCATATGGGGTAATATTCCATAACCCTCACTTTTCCTTCCCTCTCCAAGTTCCCTTCCAAGATTGTCTTGGTGCGTCCAACTAGTGCAAGTTTCCATGGTTTGCGGTGTGTCGAGTCTTAGGAAGGACACCTGACATGTCCATGATGCACCTTACCACATCGTATAAGGGTGACTAAAACTAACTCTTCCAATCATCAACCTTCCATCATGTCCATCCATGTTGGTCAATGACCATTGAGGTGATCATGTCGTTAAGGTTCTAGAATACATTCGAGGCTAGGTCCTTATAGATGGTTCCATGGGACATTACCTTTTGAATTTAATGTGGGAATCCTTAGAGGGACATACCCTATGAGTGATAATCCATTAAATCCAATATTGAAGCCCAATTTCAATAGGTACAAATATATTTTAGTAGTGGGATAGGGAGAATAGGGGGGAATAAGTCCCTGACTTTGACAAACAAATAAGGGGTGTTACTAAGAAAAATGAATATATTGTTTATACATTTAATATTCATATCAATTTGATGAAGTAATTGAAAAATAATTAATAGCTAGCATAGGTTAAATGTGCTTCATCACATTTTTTATGTTACACATTTTTTTATCCATGTTTTATATATCATATGTATGGACATGCCCCTGTTTTGTAAATGCTATACAAAATGTTGTGAGTGAAATCCATCTATACCACTTTATTGATGTTATTTTGTTATGACATAAATTTCATATACATCATAGTGTCGAGATACCAACGTTATTACATAAATAATGAATAATGTAATCCTTGGGATTGTGTTATTGTAGCATTAATGTAAATATGAAGAGTCGTAGGTGATAGGAAGAGTCATCCATTAGGCAATACCAACAATCATTTACTTTGTATTTATGCACCTATCATGTTAATGCAAATCACACCAGTGGAGTTACATTTTCTTCCAATGCCTGGCCTAACTGTGGTATCATAGTAGAGATAACTCCATGATTTGATTCTCAAGTTTTTCCTTTCCTCTTGCAAACAAAAAACGTATTCCTTCTAGTCCTTCTACATTCTCAAGTTAGACTGCATTGTTCTAGTATGCGTGTATCATCTCGTTTCTAAACTTGATTTTGTGTGCCTCTCTCCAAGGATAGAATGCCTCTCTACATGGTTAGAAAACTCTAATATGAGAAGAAAATACATCCCATAGACTTCCTTAGTGTCTCCTATCACTTGGATGGCTCTGTTAATATGCATTCGACTCCTTGACTATCCATCCTAGTAACTAAGCTGACCATTGAAAAAAAAAACCTACGCGAGTTCCACTCATATGAAACCCTAACTCGCACATTGACTACTCTCATGCTACCCAAACAACGTTGATATCATATTTCTCAACAAATTCTCTTATGCTTTCCAAATTAATTCTCTCATGTTTCTCAAACCCTAAATTCATCACATTGTGCCTCAACCTCAAGCTAGTTTTTCACCCATTTGGTTAGCCCCTCACCCATCACATGTACCTATACCTCGACTATTCACCCATTTGGTTCGCCCCTCACCCATCACATGTACCTCGACCTTGACTATTCACCCATTTGGTTCACCATCGATGCTTTGTAACCTAATTTAGCTATGTACACATTCCTTCCTTATTCCCATACGGGAGTGTGGTGCATTCTGCATTAAGTTGATTCTTAGTTCATGGTGTAAGAAGTGGGATATGATACCATGTGCCTCTTATACTATTATAGACCAATGATGGATACACTCGCTTAATGAACACAAAGGAATCAACCCTTTCACCATTGATCATTGTGTCCAAGTGTTCATTATGCCCACAAACTTCCCAATAGTCTATACACAAAGTGAAGTGTTCCCTTGAGAGGTATATGACCTGAGTGTGGTTGGTGTTTCACTAGAATTTTGGCTATAGAGCCATGTTATTTCCAAATATTAAGGCCTTCCTCAATCGTATATCAGCGTGAGGGGCACCCCTGGGAACCAGACTACCATGCCTATAATGTCAAATACTAAGTATATTCAATCCCTATAGAAAATTATGGATAGATGTGTTGTATCTCAAAAGTTGCAGTCTAAGATAGATAACATGTTTTCTTCAGTTGATACTTTGGAGAAGAAAAAATGTTCTTATGTGTATGTTGTCAATAGAAAATTCAGACAACTAAGTGAGATATAGAAGTTGAATTTCGTGTGTTTGGAGTTCTCAACAATGTCTGGGTTACATGAAAGTCCCCAGACTACACCTTCATTAAATTTCATGATAGGCGATATGCTCTAGATGCTATTCATGCATTGAATGGTAAGAATGTGTGGCATGTTGAAATTTACCAAATTTCTAGAGGAGAAGGCATAAAGAGAGGACGTAGAAGGAAGCAACTCATAGGAAGTGGGGTTGTAATTATCTCCATGAGAGATTTGACCTTCACTGTGTTCATTGAGAAAATAATAGACATGAAGAAAAGACATTCAGAATGAAGATAAATGACAAGTAGAATCATAAATAAGATAGAGGTAAGACTGCAAAACCATCAAAAGGTAAACCACCTACTCATTACGTTGTTTCCCATTGAAATATAGGAGTAATTGAAGAATTGTTTAACACTTCATTTTCTTCTTGGGGTGATGCATGGCTTCTTGACACAAGTGCAACCTATCAAATGACATTCTCAAGATACTTCTTCAAAGACTTCGATGAAAATGTAGATGGCATAGTGTATTTTTCATATAGATCAAGTCTCAAACCTTCAGGAATGGGCACCATCAGATTCAAATTCCCTGGATTCCCATATTTTCTTTTACATAATGTGCTCTATCTTTCTGAGCTACAAAGGAACTTGTTGTCCCTTGTGTACATCCAACAACAAGGTCACTCTCTTCATATGTTCAGTGGAAAATTTTAAATAAGGAAGGATTCTGACAACATGGTTGTCATGATTGGAATTGGATATGGAAGACTGTTGAAGATGAAAGGGACATTTTCCCATACACAAAATGCTAGATACCCCTCTCATCATGATGCAGGTATAGTGCCATCTAGTATTTTGGGTCATTCTATATTTGGACATATTAATTATGACAATCTTCATTTGTTGAGAAATAATGGCATTTCTGGTTTTCCTACTATTCCTATGAAATTGAAGCAATGTGTTGCTTGTATCATTGGAAAACACAACAAATAACCATTTCATGATTCTACTTTTATAGCATGTAGAAAACTTGAACTGATTCATTATTATTTATGTGGCCCTATGCATGTTCCTTCTGCAAATGGAAATATATATATGATGACTTTTATTGATGATTACACCATATTGTGTTGGGTGTACTTGCTGAAATATAAATCACAAGATTTTGAAACCTTTAAATTTTCCATGTATGGATTCAAAATAAATCTCAATCTTGTATTATCTCTCTTAAAACTGATAATGGAAAAGAATATAAATCTAATGAATTTGAAATCTACCTTCACCAACATGAGATCAAACATCAAACCACAGTTCCATACAATCCCCAAAAGAATGGTGTGGTTGAACAAATGAACATGACATTCCTAAATATGGTTCATTCCATTATGTTTTTCAAGAATGTTGAATTGATGTTTTGGGATGATGTAGTTCTTTGTGCAGTTTATGTGAAAAACATGTGTCCATCTCATTCTCTTAAAAAAAATACTCATGAAATGTGGTATGCCTGCATTCCTTCGGCGAGGAATATTATGGTATTTGGTTCCACTTGTTATGCCTTGATTGATAAGGATAAAAGAAACAATATTGATGCAAGGAGTCGGAAGTGCATCTTCTTGGGGTACTCAAATACCACCAAGAGATATCATATTTATGATGAGATGGAAATAAATCATCCTTTATAGAGATGCAATCTAGCTTCAATCCTCCAAGAAAGATGAAAATATTGAGAGGCAACTTTATTATCTCGACAGATTCACTCATGTAAAGACATATCATGAATTTGATGATGAGATTCCACATCTTGAAGGTGGTATCCCTATCTTGGGTCAATCTATGGAATCTCATTTTGAAGCACCGTCTTCCCCACATGAATAATTTCTCACCACTTCATCAAAACCTAAGGTTCATTTGAATGATCTGATCAAGAGGATTGAAAAGATAAGGCTCGATGAGAACTCAACACCATCTTAAGAAATTGAGAAACCTGGATCATCTCATAAACTTCCACCAAAATGGCTTAGAAAAACACTTGAAATTGTTCATCTCGATGAGCTAGGAAAGACAGGAATTAGAATTTCCCCAAGACAAGATGGAGGTAATGAAGATAATTCAAACATAGGTGATGTAGATGACATGGATGTTTCATGTGATTGTGAGTTGAATTTATCTACTAACCTTGAACCAAATTCCTTTGAAGAAATGACTTCTCATGATGAATGAAAATAAGCCATGCAAAAGGAATATCTTTCTCTCATCAAGAATGAGACATGGAAGTTGGTGGATCCTCCATTCAAAATCAAACTAACCGGCTGCAAGTGAGTATTCAATAAAAAGTACAAATCAGATGGATCATCTGACAAGGACAAATAAAGGCTTGTGGAAAAAGGATTTGCATAGACAGAAGATGTTGATTATGAGGATAGATTCCACCCCACAACAAAATGGGCTACTATTTGTACTATGTTTTCCATGGTAGCACATAATGGATGAAAATTCATCAAATGGATGTGAAGGCTTCTTTCTTGAATGGATACTTGAAAGAGAATGTTTTCATGTCTCAACCAGAAGGCTTTGTTGTGAAGGGACAAGAACATAAGGTATGCAAGCTCATATAATCCTTATATGGCTTGAAACAAGCACTGCGGGCATGGTATTAAAAGTTATCTGATCATCTTCTAAAATTGAATTTCAAGCATTTCAATCTTGATGATGCAACTTTGTTTGTCAATAAACTTAGCAAAACTATTGTATATTTTGTAGTATATGTAGATGATCTGTTGATAACAAGGAACAATGAAAGCTACATTGCATCCATAAAGAAAGAGTTGAAGAAAGGATTCAATATGACAAATTTGGGACATCTTCACTATTATTTGGGCATTGAGGTAATTCAAAATCTAAAGTACATCTTCATCTCCCAAAAGAAGTAAATTGGAGAGCGTTTGAACAAGTTTGGCATGGTTGAGTGAAATACTATTTCTACTCCAATGGAACATAATTTGAAGCTCACATCAAAATAAGGGAATGCATTTGAGGATGCAACCAAGTACATACAACTTGTGGGAAGTATTATCTATCTTTCTACCACGAGAACAAACATTTAATTTATTGTTGGGATTCTTTCCAGGTTCATGCAAAAGTCTTTTGAAAGACATTGGTTTTCTGCAAAAATAGTTCTAAAATACTTTAAAGGAACTCAAGATTTTAGATTCGGGTACTTTAAGGTGGATGACTTCAACCTGATCAGATATTATGATTCAGACTTTGTTGGGGATGAGGAAAATTGATTTTCAACTTTAGGTTATCTCATGAGTCTTGGATCATCATCTGTCTCCTGGAGATCATGCAAACAATCAATTCCATCAAATTCCACATTAGAGACAAAATATGTGGTAGCTGCAGAAGCAACGAAGGAGATTGTGTGGCTTAGGAAAATACTTGAATATTTCTAGGAGAAACAAGTGAATTCTACTCCTCTTCTAGTTGATAATAATTATGCAATCAAGTTGGCCAAGAATCCTAGATTCCATGATTGAACAAAGCACATCAACAAAAAGTATCACCTGATTCAATATCATGTAGAGGCCAAGACTATTCACTTGAGATATTGTTCCAGAAATGAGCAAATTGAGAACATATTCACCAAAGCACTTGGACTCTCACACCCCTTCAGATTAAGGGGGGGAGGGGGGAATGTTGGACACGTAATCCTTGGGATTGTGTTATTGTAACATTAATGTAAATATGAAGAGTCGTAGGTGATACGAAGAGTCATCCATTAAGGAAGACCAAAAGTCATTTGCTTTGTATTTATGCACCTATCATGTTAATGCAAATCACATTAGCGGAGTTTCGTTTTCTAACCTGACAATAATTATTATTGTTTTTTAATTAGTTTGGGTCTTATGTTTTCTCCCATTTGTCTTTTTAATGTTTATAATATTTTAAATAATTTATCATTTTTCTTTCTTGTGCTTTATTCATCTTTGTTTTATAATTATTTACAATATTTATTAATGACTTTTTTTTAAATTTTCCCTCATGATTAATAATAATAATTATTAAAAATATTAATAACAATATCAAGTATTAATATTACTTCCATTTATTATTATTACTATTAATTTTTATTAATACTAATATTTACGAATATCAATTATTAATTATTCCTCATAATTATAATAATTATTATTAATAATCTATATTAATAATTATTATTTTTAAAAATTATTCATATTCATTATTAATTTCAATGCTTTATTAGTTCTCCTATTTTATTATCCTTTTGATTTTTTTATTAATTATTAACACTAATGACAATAACTTTATAGCATTATTAATAATTATTTTTATTCTATTCTTTCTTTTTAGAATATTGATATTCTTCAATGGTTTTTGTTTTTCTTGCTTTGTTTCTTTACTCTTTCAGTTATTTTTTTTTGGTTTATTATCATCATCATCATCATTCATTTTATGACATTATTAATATTATGGTATTAATTTTGATATTTTATCAATAATAGTTATTAAATTTATACTATTATCAATATTAATATTAATAATAATAATTAATGGTGAGTAATATTAACATCAAAATATTTTTTTTATTAATTTTTAACTTCTTGATACTTAGTTTTCTTTATTATCTTTTTTCGATGTTAATGTTTTTGTGTTTTATTTGTTTCTTTGTTTTTTTTTAGGTATTTGTACTTTTGTGGCTGACATATTTAGTTTTTAGGTTTCATCTCTATCGTTTCTATATTAATATTTCTCAATTACCCTCTTCTCTAATTGACTTATTGTCATAATGTTACATTTTATTATGGATTCAAAACATTGACATGAAGAATGAATACCGTGGATCTTTTGAAACAATCTCAAAATTGTTCCCACCACAAAAATCTCAAAGAAAAAATTGCATCCTTGTATGGAAGGGAAGTTTGTGATGAAATCCAAGTTCTCGACAAATTAAGGGTTAAAATACAAAGAAGAGTGATTAACTTGTAATTTCTAAAAAAATGCGAAGACAAAGGTGTATTTCCTAGGTTTGGATCATTAAGCACCGTATGAGGAATAGATGGAATAACACGACTTTTGATAGACTTTTTATGGCTCTCATTTGTGGAAAAATAAGGAAAAATAGATCTACTCTAGACCACATGTCACACAATGCATTGGATTTGCATTTAGAATTGGATATGATAATCTGTTTTGACATTTGGTTAGTTATAGACTCCAACATTTCTTCTTAGGGTGGATAAGGAGGGGTGTGTGTCATGTAGAAGATAGGAAAATAGGCTTAAATGATTGGTGGAGAAGCAAAATGTGGACATAGATCACAAAGACATGAAGAAAGTTGTCAACCTATCATCTCATGAATTGGAGGATGTGAAACTAAGAATTCTTAAAAAGGGACTAAACTCTGCATTGAACCCTAATTCCATCTTAACTGATAGCATAATTTACAACATAGATTATATCATTCAATACCTAGCCAATGAGGACAAGGAAAGTATCAGATAGAAATGGACAATAATATTGAGAAGAGAAAAACTTCTAAGGATAAATATAGGTAAGGAAGAAAACTAGGTTCTTAAGAACCTTATAAGAAACATATATTTAGTGATATTGAAAGTTGATAAAGGTGGGGCTACTGTGATTTTGACCTATGAGGATTACAAAGTGGAAATGATTGAGCACCTCACCTTGAGTGGTAGTTATAGGAGGTTGGAAATTAACCCAAAAGAGAGAATAACAAGGGAAGTAAAAAAGGTAATAAAGGGATCCAACTTGGATGAAATAACCAAAAAGAGATTGCTTCATTGCTATGAGATAATTCCAAGGATTTATGATCTGCCAAAATTCCATAAAGATGAAATACCTCCAAAAACGATTGTCAACACATTTGGTTTTCATACTTATGAATTGATCAAATATGTGGTGAAGATTCTAGGTCACTTGGTAGGCAATATAGATTCGTTCATTAAACATTACAGTGATTGCGTGAAAATCATTAAGAACGATAAAGTAGAGATTGATGATATGATCATCAATTTTGATGTTTCTTCTCTTTTCACTAAGATACCCCTCAATGAAGCAGTTCATATTATCAAGGAGGTTATTCACCCTGAAATAAAAAACTTGGCATAAGTTTTCCTTCAATCAACAGTCTTTAGATTTCAAGGAGAATTCTATGATAAAATCAATTGTGTAGTAATGGGGTATCTTCTATCTCCCACAGTGGCTAATATATTTATGGAAACTTTTGATAAAAGAGCTCTGGATGCATATCCCTTGAAGCCAACAATATGGAAGAGATACATGGATGACACTAATGTGATATGGCCCCATGGGAGAGAGGAAATCAATAAATTTTTTGTGTCGGGCTAGGAGTGGGAAGAAATCATAACTCCATGGGATGATTATTCCATTAGCTTGAAGCTTAATAAATATAAAAAATGTAACTGTTGGTCTTCTCCAACGTATGACTCTTCCTATCACCTATGATGCTTCATATGTACATTAATATTACAAAAAATACAATACCTAGGATTATGTGTCCAACATTTCCCCCTTTAAACTGAATGGTTGTGTGAGTCCAAGCATCATTTTGAACTTCTCAATTTTTTCTCTTCCAAGCACTTTGGTGAAGATGCCCGCAATTTTCTCATTTGTGGAACAATGTCTCAAGTGAATAGTCTTTGCTTCTACATGATATATAATCAAGTGATAATTTGTGTTCATGTGATTAGTTCGATAATGGAATCTAGGATTCTCAACCAACTTGATTTCAGAAGTATTGTCTACTAGAAGAGGATTAGAATTCACTTGTTTCTCCTGTAAATATTCAAGTATTTTCCTGAGCCACACAATCTCCTTTGTTGCTTCTACAATTGCCACATATTTTCCCTCTATTTTGGAATTTGATCGAATTGATTGTTTGCATGATCTCGAGGAGAAAACTATTGATTCAAGACTCATGAGATACCCTAAAGTTGATACTCCATTTCCCTTATCTCTATCAAAGTTTGAATCAAAATATCTAATCAAGTTGAAGTCATCCACCTTAGAGTATCTTAGTCCAAAATCTTGAGTTCCTTTTAAGTATTTCAGAACTCTTTTTGTAGCAGAACAATGTCCTTCACAAGGCTTTTGCATGAGCCTAGAAAGAAACAAAACAATAAATGAAATGTATGGTCTGGTGGTAGTAAGATATATAAGACTCCCCAGAAGTTATCTATACTTGGTTGCATCCTCAAATTCATTCCCTTCTTTTGATGCGAGTTTCAAATTTTGTTCCATTGGAGTAGACAAGATTGCACTCATCCATGCCAAACTTGTTCAACAATTATTCAATGTAATTCTTTTTTGAAATGAATATTAACCTTGGATTTTGAATCACCTCGATGCCCAAATAGTAGTGAAAATGTCCCAAATCTGTCATATCAAATCTTTTCTTTAACTCTTTATTTATGGATGCAATGTAGCTTTAATTTTTCCATGTTATTAATAGATCATCTACACATACTACAAGATATACAACAATTTTATGACTTTGTTGACATGGAAAGTTGCATTGTCAAGATTGAAATGCTTGAAATTTAATTTCAGAAGATGCTCAGTTAACATTTCATACCATGCTCATAGTGCTTGTTTCAATCCATATAAGGATTCCATGACCTTTCATACCTTATGTTATTGTCCCTTCACAACAAATCCTTATGGTTGAGACATGAACACATTGTCTTTCAAGTCTCCATTCAAGAAATAAATATTCATATCCATTTGATGAATTTTCCATCCATTATGTCCCACCATGGAAAATAGAGTACGGATGGTATCTCATTTTGTTCCAGGGGAAAAATATCCTCATAATAAACACCTTCTTTCTATGCAAATTCTTTTCCCATGAGACTTTTCTTGTGATTGTCAAGTGAGCCGTCCGATCTATACTTGTTTTTGAATACCGACTTTTAGACGATTGTTTTGGTTCCAAATGGAGGATCCACCAAATTCCAAGTCTCATTCTTGATGAGAGCATCATATTCCTTCTACATGGATTCTTTCCATTCATAAATAGAAGTGGATTCTTTAAAGGAATCTAGTTCATGGTTAGTAGATAAATTCAACTCACAATCATATGAAACATCCATGTCATATACATCATATGAGTTTGAATTATCTACATTACCTCCATATTGTCTTGAGGACA
Source organism: Picea sitchensis (assembly GCA_010110895.2). Taxonomy (NCBI): domain Eukaryota; kingdom Viridiplantae; phylum Streptophyta; class Pinopsida; order Pinales; family Pinaceae; genus Picea; species Picea sitchensis. The sequence goes on from SNQJ01S0019142.1 coordinate 109,390, forward strand.
TTTTGGTTCCTGTCTTTACAACCTCATCTGGATGAACACTTTCAAGTGTTTTAGTGAGCCATTTTGGTGGAACTTTATGAGATGGTCCCAGTTTCTTAGCTGATTGAGATGGTGTTGAGTTCTCATCAAGCCTCAACTTTTCAATCTTCTCGATCACATAATCCAACTGAACTTTAGGTTTGGATGAAGTGGCATGAACTTCTTCATGTGGGGAAGATGGTTCTTCAAAAGGAGATTCTAGAGATTGACTGAAGATAGTGACCCCCGCTTCAATATGTGAAATATCATAATCAAATTCATAATATGTATTTACACGAGTGAATCTGTCCAAATGATCAAGATGCCTTTGAATAATTTCTTCTTTTTTGATGGATTCAAGAAAGATCACATCTTTGGAAAGGATGGAATTCTTGTTTGTCGCATTATAAAGACGATACCCCTTGGTGGTATTTGAGTACCCCAAGAAGATGCACTTCCGACTCCTTGCATCAAGCTTACTTCTTTTCTCCTTAGGAATCAAGGCATAGCAAGTGGAACCAAAGACCCTGAGATGCCTCATTGAAGGAATGTTGCCATACCAAATTTCATAAGGAGTCATATTTTTAAGAGAATGAGATGGACAAATGATTTTGGCACAAAGTGCACATAGAATGACATTATCCCAAAATATCAATTTAAAATTCTTGAAAAACATAATGGAACAAACCATATTTAGGAGTGTCCTTTTCATTCATTCAACTACACTATTTTGTTGAGGATTGTATGGAACTGTGGTTTGATGTTTGATCCCATGTTGTTGAAGGTAGCTTTAAAATTAATTAGATGTATATTATCTTCCATTATCAGTGCAAAGAGATCCAATACAAGATTGAGCTTCATTTTGAATCCATACATGAAAATTTTAAAATGTTTCAAAATCTTGTGATTTAACTTTCACCAAGTACACTCAACACATCCTTGTGCAATCATCAATAAAAGACATGATATATTTTTTTACATTTGTAGAAAGAACATGCATAGGGCCACACGAATTAGAATGAATCAGTTCAATTTTTCTAGATGCTCTGGAAGTAGAATCATGAAATGGTTGTTTACTATGATTTCCAAGGATACAATCATTACATTGTTTCTCTTTCCTAGGAATAATAGACAAACCATAAACACCATTCTTTCTTAATAAGCGAGGACTGTCATAATTGATATGGACAAATCTATCATGCCACAAATGACTAGATGGCATTATACATTCACCATGATCATAGAGGTATGCAACATTTTGTGTATGGGAAAATATCCCATTCAGCTTCATCAATTTTCGATCTTCCCTTCCCATCATAACAAGCATTTTATCAAAATCCTTTCATATATCAACTTTTCCACCGATAATATGAACAAAGTGGCCTTGCTCTCTTATCTGCACAAGGGACAACAAGCTCATTTTCATCTCAGGAAGATAGAGTACATTATGCAGAAGAAAATTTGGGAATCCATGCAACTTGAGTCTGATGGTTCCCATTTTCAAGGGTTTGAGGCTGGACTTGTCTGAAAAATACACTATTCCATCTACATTGTCATTCAATTCTTAAAATAGGTCTCTTCATAATGTCATGTGAGAGGTTGCGCATGTGTCAAGAAGCCATGCATCTTTCCAAGGAGTATATGTAGTGTTAAATAAATATTTTGTTACTCCTATATTGCAATGGGTAACAATGTAATGGGAAGATTCAGGTGCATTGCCTTTTGTTGGTTCTGAAGGTTTACCTTTGTCCTCTTTCTTATTTTGTCTATCTTCTTTGATCTTATCCCACAGAACTCTTCAATCATCTGCTTTATGTGACCCTATCTTTTTACAATGGGTACAATGGAGATTGGATCTATCACCTTGGTTGTGTCTATCCCCATTACTCTAAAACTCTTTCTTCCACATCCACATCCTCTTCAGTCGCTTTCTCCTCTAGAGGAATTATGTGGTTTACTCTTGTATTTTTTAGAAAGGTAAAAATTATTGGTAGTTGAAGGAGATGACTTCTTTCCAAAGGATTTCTCATGTTCTGCAACTTTCTCCAACATCTTTTGAAATGTGATGGATTTAATTTGACCACTTTCTTGTAGTGATTCAAGGTAGTGAGAATATGTAAAGTAGAGGGCCTTAATGAATGTAGTGAGAGGGAGATAAATATTCACTCCAGTGGCTTCAATGTAATGCATTATGGATTTTATTTCTAAATCTAAATCCATAGGTCATGATTCTTCAACTCTAGGTTGAAGAGATTCAACATTAGTTGTATGAATTCTAGTTCAGAATGTGTATCATACAAGTCATTCAATCTCTTCAAGGTTCCATAGGAATCACTAATAGAAGCAATATGATGACTCACCTCCTCACTTATTTTTGTAGAGATTACAACACATTCCTTCTGGTCTTTTTTTTCCCATATTTGATGTGCTTTGTTTGAGGTTGGAATGGTTGGTCTTCTACCAGGTCTGCTACTTTTCATATTTAATTATGAGGTTTCTTCTTTTGATAATTCTTCTTCTTCAGTGATTTTGTTGCTCTAAGGGACTATTTCTACTTCACAAATTCATTTCCGTGTATAATTGAAGATCAACACGCTCTTGATCTTCTTGTACCATTCTTTGTAGTTCTCCTTGCCGATCATCACCACACCGACAATGGAGATGAGAGAATGCATTGTCTTGTAGAACTACTTCTTCAATCATCAACTTGTTAAGCACATAATGAGTACATAACAATTATATTGTACTTGTTTCACTCAGAATGAGTACACAAACAATCTCTTCATATGATCCATGAGAGATATGATAATCATGTGTTTGAGACAAGTTGATTATTCAAACCATTTTCATTATCCCTAAATCATTTTTGTCATACTAGATCCTCAAGTGAACATTGAAATATCGGGCATAGTCGCAGGTTGTGAAGAAATGAGGAATGACTTGAAATTCTTAATGTTTCCATGTCTTATTTTTATTCCTCACTGATTTGAATTCATATATATGGTGGTCGCTCAAATTCACTATTTGAAATTGCAGAGATGGTAGTCGCTCAAATTCATTAGTTCGAAGTTGCAAATGTGGTGATCGCTCGGATAAGGGTTTTCCTTAGATTAATCTCATATACAGTGCAGTCGTCGAGCAATGTCTCTAGTTCTGATAGAGTGAGGTGTGGTCATCACTAGGGCTAGGTTGAGGTTGTTAGAAGTGTCAGAGAATACCCTCAGGTTGAGGGAGGTGTGCTCAAATGGAACCTTAACTGAAGTTTAATTGCATGAATGTAAATGGAACCTCAACCATACCGAGACAACAAAGAGATGGTCACAAGTCATTTCTAGTGTAATGTAAGTGTGAAAGCTAGTTGGATTCGAGGTAAGAATTGTAGAGAGAAAGAGCAGTGTGGAGATTAGGGTTTAGAAAAAAATGCATGGAAATAGCTTCACGTCAAACTGTAACACATATTAGAATTGACCAGAGCACAGAGGGAAGAGGGAAGAGGGACATACAAGGGTGTTTCAACATACTGGGAAAATTCCAGGGGATCTACTCATGGAGTTAACGACGCTTGCTATGATACCATTGTGAGGACAGGAGTGGGAATAAATCATAACTCCATAGGATAATTATTCCATTAGCTTGAAGCTCAATAAATATACAAAATGTAATTGTTGGTATTCTCCAACATATGGATTTTGCTATCACCTATGACGCTTCATATGTACATTATCGTTACAAAAAATGCAATCCCAAGGATTACATGTCGAACACTTTGAACACCTTAATTGTCTCTATGAAGACATCAAATTCTCCATGGAATTATAGGAGAATGGTAGTGATCCAAATTATGTCAATAATGAAAATAAGGAAGAGATATAACAAGGAAATACACAAATATATTGCAAGAAACATAGTAATATGGTTAAAATCATATTCTATTAATGAATGGAATACAAAATACTATAAACTACAAAGCACACATACTAGCTAGAATAGTGGTATCTTATCCCTGAAGAAAGAGATGTGTTGGTTACACTCATTCACATGAAGTTGATTACAAAGAGGTCAAAAAAGGGATTTTAACATAAAGCATCAATGAGAAAACCCTAAACATCCAAAACTGTAACCCCAAAAGATGAAATGCCAAAAGTTTTGTGGGCCCTAATGTGGTTAGTTGATACGTCAACTTCCTAGGGGCGCAATGTTTGCATGCAATCTCTGTTTGGGGTGCTTGGTAGCTCATTGGAAAGGTATAGAAGATGATTAAACATTTCAAATGGCCTAGTATTACATTCAACTACATAGTAGGCACTTATGAGCCAAAAAAATGTTGTTTAGGGCCTCAAAATGGCCCTGAAAGTTTGGGAACCGAAAAACTATAGAAAAAATACTAACATGTGGAACCATTCAAAATTAGTGGAATAGGTAGGTGGCCACTAGTATCCAACTGGATCATTCATCCGCCCTTATGAATAAATGGTCCCCATTGCATCAAGTTCCTCCATCAGATGGAGAAACTTCTGCTAAATCTGATTCTTGGTGAGATACTTTCCCTGGTGAAGAAGCTACCCGACTTTGACAACACATTGGAGTTGGATGTTTTGTTGGGGGTGCCTTTCATATTGGTTTCCATGATCCTAACAAATTTTTCCTTCTAAATGAAGTCAGGTTTGAGTTATGTAGGGTCCAAGTGCTCGACCACGTCTGAATTTTCTATGAGAGGTGGAAAATATGGTCGAAGAAGTTCCACATTAAATACGAGGTGCAAGCCAAGGAAAGGGGGAATAATTAATTCAAAATAATTCTCACCCATGATCTTGGTGATGGTGTAAGGACTGTATTGAAGGGGATAGAGGTTCCATTGGGGTCTTGTGAGGTGCTCTTTCTGTAAATTCAACCATACCTTATCTCTTGCTTGAAACTTGTGTGGTATCTGATGTTGATCATGGCACTGCTTGTACTTTGTGTTGTATTTCTGCAAAATATCATGAACTTGTTGTTGGATGTGATGGATAATTTCAAAAAATCTGGCTACTCGATCAACCTTGGTCTAAGCATGGGAGGATTATTCCTATGATGTTTTAATATGAAGAGCTACGTCAATGGGGGCCATTGGATAGAACCCTAAGAACACCTTAAAAGGGATGTGGCCAATAGATTTTTGGAGGGATCTATTGTATCTATGTTTAACATAAGAAAGGCTCTCATCCCATGTGTGTGGAAGTTTGGAATTATACATCCTCATGATATAAAAAATCATCTTGTTGACTACCTTTTTGGTCCACTAGTCTGTGGGTGGAAGGAAGTCAATTTGGTTAGCTTGGTGTCCATTATCAACCATAGGTTGGAACAAAAATTAATTAGGAACCTATTGTATCAATTTAAAATAATGGTCTGTGGGAGCCCAAAATTAATCCAATCATGCTCAAAGAAGATCTTAGCGGTGGCCTCGATTATGATACTCTTCTTGCAGGGTGTCAAAAATTCTATCTTAGAGAATCTATCAATGACCATGAAGACACAATCATTACCATGCTTGGTTGAAGGTAGATTGGACATTTAATCCATGGATATGGATTACCAAGGCCTATTAGGAGTAGGCATAGGGGTGTATATCCCCTTTTCCTTAATGGTGGGTTTGGAAATGGCACAGGCAGTGCATGATCTGATATACTTGCTGACATATTCTCGAAGCTTTGGCCAATAAAAATGATTTTGTAGTACTACCACCTTTTTTTCCACGCCAAAGTGTCATGTTTCCTTACTGTAATGAGCTTCCCAAATCAACTTTGAATGCTTTCTTGAAGGAAAGTTGTGATGGATTAGGTGGCATAGCATTCCATCCTAGAGATGAAAGTCTCGACCTAGTTTTACTATGCTCAATGTCTAATAGGTAGCAACAAATTCATACTCACATTGTATAATTGCGGCCACCCATAGGTATCATGCCCATGGGAGTTAAGAAATATGGTTAGCACCACAACCAATGGTTAATTGAGGTAGTATTCAACATTGTTGGTGCTACCCTTGTTATGTTTGATGTTCAATTGGAATTTTTACAATTACGTGTACCACTTATGATGATGGTCATTTTGTAAATTTCCTTGTGTTTGCATGAATTACAGAGGCATGTGATCAATGTGGATGATCATTTACTTTCCCATAATGTAATACTTCCACCATCAACATTCATACACAATGTATTACATCTCTTTGTCGTAGGTATGGTATCTGCGAACAACATCAGAAAGTGTTTCACTGTGATAGGCCATCGGATTCCCATGTTGAGTGATGATTGCACTGATATAATAATCTAAAGCATATTTATTAATCTCAAATGGTTGTTGCAAGTCGGTAGAATAATGAATGGTACTGAGAAGAGGTAAAATTTCAATCCTCAAATGATTTTTGTTGTGATGCAACCCAAATAAACTTGGCCTTGGCTCCACCCTTATTCACCTAGATTAGGGCCCAATCGATATGAGAGAACCCCAAAAAAAACCTAAAATAGAAGTTGGTGAGGCCCAAGAACGTTTGGATCTCATTCAATGTCTTCGGGGTCGACAAATTGTGAATGAATTGGATCTTGGCTAGATCCATATGCACACCTTGTTCGTCCATGATGTATCCAAAATATTGAATTCTCTACATGTTGAAAGAACACTTCTCCAAATTAGCATATAACTTGTGTTGTCAAAGGGTGCCCAAGACCTATTGAATGTGCTTCAAATGTCCCTCTCGGGTTTTTCTAAATATGAGGATGTCATCTAGATACATGACCATAATGGAGTTTTTGAATGAACACAACATATCATCCATCATCCATGAATATGGCCAGGGAATTATTCAAGCTGAAAGGCATGACCAACCACTAGAAGAGACATTCTTTATACTTGAAGGTTGTCTTCCATGCATCAATTTTCTCAATCGGTACCTAGTGGTGGCTTGACTTTAGATCAATCTTACTTAAATTTTTTGTTCCCTTGATTTGATCTAGAATATCATCAATCTTAGGGATTGGGTAGTAATTATTAAATGTGATCGTGTTCATGGCTCTTTAATTAATACAAAGTCACCATGTCTCATCCTTCTTTCGAACTTGAAAAATTGGGCTCCCACAAGGTGAGGAGTTTGGTCTAATGTGCCCCTTCAGAATTATCTCTTGAATTTGGCATTTGATTTCTTCATTCTCCATAATAGAACACCTATATAGAGGCTCCTTACGAAGAGGAGAATTTATTTCAAATCAATTGAGCACTTTAACTTACAATGCAAAGGAAACCTAATGATCGAGGAAAAGATTCTTTATGTTCTTCCACTATATTTTCCACCTGCTTCTACTATGCAGAGGGACCTCATGCATAGGTTTTGGAAGTTGTAGTGATATTTCGTTCACCTTTCGACTGAACCATAAAGGGGAAAAATATCCCATTCTGAGAGATCGCCTTTATTCACTACTTCACAGAGATCAAAGAGACCAAAATAGTTGGGATTGCCTCTGGCGCCTTGAAGAGTTTACATCCCAAAATTAACAACGAGACTACAATTCCTAGATTCATAAATAGTATGACGCTTCCACATATGTGGTTGTCCTAAAATAAAATAACATAATTCAATTGAGGAAACATCACATAATACCTTATCTATGAAGGGATTGATTTCATATTGCATGAAACATTGTTGGTTGACACGAATGTCTTGTCCCTAGCTAAGCCAATCAATGGTATATGGTTGAGGGTGCAATTCCATTGTTAGGTTCAACCTCTTGATGACCTATGACGATAATAAGTTCTTCTGGATACCACTGTCAACAATGAAATGGAGCGGAGTCCCCTTCACCCAAATTTGTGAGTGGAAGAGGTGCTCCCATTCTTCAAGATCCTTTCATTCCTTTGGTTGGACCTTTGTGGTAGTAATGGTGACACTGGGTTCCATGTCAATGATATGTTTTCCCCTATCTGATTCTGAATCAGAGTCTAAGCCAACATCTGACTCTGAGGCTTTCATCTTAGCCAACCATGAATTTTTGGAGTGAAATTCATCAGTTTTATGCCAAGGAAATTTGTGGAACTCGCACCACTTTTCATTATCCTTCTTTGAATTATCGTTACCCTTCTTCGTTTATGGCTTAGAATAGTTGTCTTGGGGCTATTCATCCTTGATATGTCATTTTTTAGGAGTGAGGGTCACCTTTATAGTGATTCTGTTGCGATGCGTTTGCAGAACTAAAATCCTATGTATTCTTTTGCTTGAACATTTTCTCGATCTTGGCACCATATCCGTAAGTGGCTCCCAGAGTATTTAATAACCAGCTTTTTTCAAAAGGTATGGAAGATGTTGGTGTACTCTGGCACCGCCTGGTCTCTCTCTTGATGAAGATTTGTCCATCTTGTGTATTGGTCATCATAGTTTCCAACATAGTAGTATTTCTCCTTGAGGGCATAAAAAAAAGTTGTACAAGTGGGTTCGAGCCCATAAATTGTAGAATCATATTTGATATGTCTCTCATAGTAAGTTTCCCACCAATATCCGACATGGGCAAGGGATTTAAGGAGCAAAATGGTGATTTTTTCACTGTTGGAAAAATTTTGGACAGAGAAATGACCCTCTAGTAGACTTAACCATTTTTTCCAAGAGTCGACATCTATGTAGACTTCAAATAAAGGAATATCAAAGTTAACTTGTACTTTTAAGGGCATCACACCTCCTAAGTTACTTCTGGTTGAAATTTCCTTTGTTGTCGTGGGAAACCATCGAAACATCTAGATGAAATTATCCATTATCTTGTTCTTCTATTGCACAAGGGCTTCTTCTAGCAACAATCTTATAGGAAATCCTACTTCTTCGTCTCTCTTTTATTCATCCATGGGAGGCTGCTTCGGTTGGCGAGAGTGTTCTTCCCAAAGCTCAACCAGTTCAAGACCAAAATGTCGATAGCCTGACGTCATTGGGGACATGCATCGAGAAACAACAAAGAGAAAATTTATTTGATACCACTGATTGGGATTATGATGAAAACTAAATGAAGGAAGAAATATAACAAGGAAACACACATAGATATTGCAAGAAACACAATAATACAGTTAAACTCATATTATATTAATGAATAAAATACAAAATACTATAAATTTCAAGCACACAAACTAGCTAGAATGGTGGTAGCTTATCCTTGAAGAAAGAAATGTGTTGGCCACACTCATTCGCAAGAAGTTGATTACAAAGTGGTCAAAAAGGCCTTTTAACATAAATCATCAATGAGAAAACCCTAGAATATGAAATTCCAAAAGGTTTTGGGCCCCAATGTGGTTAGTTGATACGTCAACTTCCCGAGGGAGAAAATTTTACATACGATCTATGTTTGGGGAACTCAATAGCACATCAGAAAGGTCTATCCAAGAAGTACACATTCTGAATGGCCCAATATCTACCTTTTATTGTATATTGGGTATTGCCGCACCAAAAAATATGTCATTTAGGGCCTCAAAACGACCTCAGAAGTTTGGTACTCGAAAAACTGTAGAAAATACGCCAAGATGTGGAACTATTCGAAATTAGTGGAACAAGTGGGTGGCCACCAGTATCCACCTGGATCAGGTAACATCAATTTCTTGTATGTGTTGATTAATAGAAATCATGTTGGGAAATGGGTACCTTGGCCATGAATTCTATAGGAAGAAGACCTATACAGAGAAATATCTTCACAAAAAATATCATCACCACCCCACTCAAAATATTGGAGTTTTGAACACCCTATCCATGAGGGTTATAAGAATATCAAATGAGGAACACCTTGAGAAGGAAAAAGATTACCTAATCCATAGGGTCTTCACTCAGTTAACCTATCACATAGAATGTGCATTCATGGGATATTAAGGAATGCCCCTAATTTCACTAACTGTTGATAAATACCTCCCAAGATCCTTTTGTTGAACACCCCTCCTAATACATCTTTCCAATAATAAAATTTACAAGGATGATTTTAGGGGCTAAATTTCGCTCATGGGCTATTTTTCCATGTTTTTTCCTAAAAACAATTCACTATTCTAAAAATTATTCGCCCAAATTCTATAGGATAAAATTATTTTACCTTAAAAATCGCCAAAATTTTATACAAACTATATAAAATCCTTAGTAATTTGAATATTTTTACAAAAAAATTGCCAAACATTTATAGTTGGCATATGAAGGATTACTAATATCCACCAAGGTCTCTATATTTTAAAACAATTTTCCATCCTTAAAATCATCCTTGACCCATTTTTATACCCATTAATACTTATAAACCCCCTAATACTATACATCCCCCCCAATACCTACAAAATATTGACTTTAATTTTCACAATTTTAAACCCCCCTTTATGGATGAACATGATATGATATTGATCCATAAGGTGAATCCCCCATTACCTAACCAAGGTCTTCAAGAACATAGTGTATAGGAATAATGACATCAAAAGTGAAATGAAAAGAGACATGGAAAGCATAGGAGGTCATCCTCGATCCATAAACAATCATAACGCCAACAAAATAGATCACCTTCCTGAAATTCAAGGGGTGATTGAAAATATTTCCAAGTTCTTGAGAAGGAAGGTGATCACAACCTCTTTCAAACTGATGGAAACCATTAAGTAGAGAATGATATATGTTAAAGACACTTTTGACCATTGTCAGTGAAAACGGGTCTATAAGGTTGAGTGTTAATGTGTGGTAAATGTTACATCGAATAAATTAGGTGTTCATTTCATGCAGGGTCTAAAGAGAATGGGGTCAATTTTAAGAATGAGAATTACCACAACTTGTGATCCAGGGGATCAAATTTTGCTCAAAATTCAAAGTGCTCAGAATCGCTTCAAATCAAACGGGTGCGTAGGCCTCATCGTCACGAACCCAACACAACTCAAACAGGTTCAAACTGACGTCGGATGAGTGGGATATCGTGTTTTGTTCAAATTGTCAAACAAGCAAAAAAAATTGTTGAATGTACAGTCCGTACAGATGCTGAGTTGGCAGGGTCGTACGGCACGTGGAAGATGTTGAGTTGGCAGGGTTGTACGACACATGGCAGGTGTTGAATTGACAGTTATGTGGATGAATTAGCATCCGACACGTGGCATGTTGGTGGAAAACAGATTGGTGACACGTGGCCCAAGCGAGGGCTGCCACGTGTCACTTAGTCAATGGTTAAAATTGGTTTTAAAACTCATCCCTTTTGTGTGCAGAGGTACGGTCATATGACCCATATGCCCAACAACTTTCGATTAGGGGGCTAGGTTCCCTAACCATCCTACAGTTTGCGTGGTTTTTCGATTATGTGCCCAGTGCTAGGTTTTAGCACGGAAAAATGCGCAGGGGCTAGGTTGGACACACAAAGGTGCATTTTGGCGATCTAGAGACAACAAGTTTGAAGGGGAACTTCCAGGAAGCCTATCTTCTTCAATTTTTGGCCAAATCAGGTGCCAAAAAATCCCAGCTAGGGGTTTTTGGACGTTCTGAAGCCATTGGAGCCATCTATTTGGAATTTTGAGTATTTTAAAGCACATATTTTAGCACTTTGAGAAAATAATATAAAAGATCCATTGGAAGTTGGACCAAGAGATGTATCCCAAGAGAGGGGTGAACTCCTTTATCATTTGTTGTGTTATGTGTTTAATGTTCACTATTATTTTGTACTTATTATCTGCATCTTGAATGTGTAATTTCTATAAAAATTGTGTTTGCAAATTGATCCTTTTGCATAAGCACACTTAAATAAAACTTGCAAATATTTTCAAGAATACAAGCCTTTATCATTTTCAGATCAAGTTGGTATCAGAGCATAGGTTTTTGAAGGCTTGATTATTTGCAAGTGTTTGTTTTTCTGGTGCTCACAAGGTTGAAACTCACAAGAGGATAAGGTCAACTTGTAGAGCCAAGTTCTCATCCTTCAAGAAGAAAGATTATATCATCACCTCAAGCTTCAAGGAGGCATTATTATATCATCACCTCAAGCTGCAAGGAGACATTCACCAAGTATATTCATGAAGAGAGTCATAAAAATATTCCTATAGAAGATGAAGATCCTTAAAATCTTTCATGGAAATTAGAGAAATGATGAAAGTCTCTTGGATGGAAGAAAGGAAATAAGGTTTCATAAGGATCCAACCCTTCAAAGAACAAGGAGACAGCGGTGATAAGACTCCAAAAGGGAACGGAGGAATGAAGCGCCACCCCTCACCTCCATCTTCCTCTTCTACCACCACAACCCATTCCAAATTCTCCAAAGGGACATGGTAAAAATTCCCTCCACAAATTCCTTTGTTAAAGCTTGATATTAAATTTGAATTGCCAATGTACAATGGAGAGGTAAATGAGGAAATTAGATAACCTGATTTTTCATATTGAGGTGTATTGTAGGATACAAAAATTCAAGATGATGTGAAACTAAGATTTAGCTTGTTTCTTTAAGATTGGATTGTTTATCACTCATTTGGTGGGTAGCCAAGACTCAAGAGGACATGAAGAAACATGGTAAAATTTTAACCTCTTTGAATGATTTTATCGTTGCAATTAAAAAAATTTTACCCATCAGACTATGCAAAACTATTATGGATTGGAAAAATTTTAGACAAGCTAAGGGGAAAATGTGCAAAGCTTTACTCAAGAATTTAGGAGAAGAGCTTTGTTTTGGGAGTAGATTTGTATTATCAAGAAACTTTAATTAAATACTTGAGATTTTACATACATTTGAGACATACAATACTCATGTTTAACCCCTTCAAATCTAGATGAAGTTTGTGTTCAGCAACATTCTTTGGAAGCCGAGAAGGAATGAAACTCATGAGGGTAAAAAGAAGCCTTTCAATCATGTAGACAAAGGAAAAGTCTAAGGGCAATGGAAAGAATGCTAATGTTAAGAAAGAGGGAGAAAAATTTACATGCAAACATTGTTCAAAGGATGGACATTTATGAAGACCATTGTTGGAAACTTCATCCCTAAAAGAAGACTCAAAAAGTTTCATAAACAAAGGGAAGTCAAAGACTCCTACAACCATACAAACATGATTTAGTTTCTGATCTGGGTGATGAAACAAAGATTACAACCATGGTTATCAAGGTGGGTACTCCATTGAGTACTAGTTCTTCAAGTAATGTCAATGTAACTCAATGAAACCTCTATAAGAAAAAAAGAAAGAATAGAACCTTTTTCACATAAGGTTTGTTTCAAAGCATACCTAAGGTAGATACTCTTTTGATATTGGATCTCAAACCTTATATCTGAGGACACCGTCAAGAAATTAAAATTGAAACTATTCCACATCCTAAACCATACCCCTTGGTTGGATATGTGTGATAATGCTAAATTGCAGGACAAGAAGGTGTAAACTTAGGGTTTGCCATCACCTAAATTTTATAGATGAGGTAGAGTTTGATGTTATTCCCTTTGGATATCTATGGTATTGTTAAAGCCCATACTTATATGATAGAAGAGCCAATATTTTTCATCGTCAAGGAGAATAAGTATCACTTATTTAAAAATGGAGTTGAGTACATCATAGGAGCAATATCTGAAGAAGAAGAATTTGTCACTTGTAAATGCTGGACAAATGAAGAGATTAGTCAATGCTAGTAAGAATTTTGTTCTCTTGATGATTAAACCCAAAGATAATATTGAAAAAAAAGTTTTCCAAGGTTGTGATGCAAAGTTGAAATTTGATCTATAAGGAGTATTGTTAACCAATATGATGAGATGTTTCAGAACCAAAAGAATTTCCTCCAAAAAGGGGTATCCAACATGAAATACAATTGCAGCAAGATTGTCCTCTTCCAAACATTGTATGTACATGATGTCACTATGGAGAATGATGAAATCAAAACAAATCCAAGAGTTGCTTGGAAAAGGGGTCGTCACGCTAAAGTGTCACCACAATTCCAATCAGGTTAGTGCCAAAGAAAGATGGTACACATACGCCATGTGGATTTTGTGGCCTTGAACAAGATTACGATAAAGAATCACTATCCCTCTTCCCTGAATTGATGATTTTACTTGATCAATTGAAAGATGCTAACCATTTTACCAAGTTGGATTTGAGAAGCCGGTTATCATCATATTAGAATTGTCGAAGGAGACACATAGAAGACAACTTTAAAAAAAGCAAGGTTTCATTTGAGCATAGTAATGCCTTTTGACCCTCAGAATGCTCCCCGCCACTTTCATGGGAGTTATGAATGATGTATTAAGGCCTTTTCTTGATGATTGTGTTATTGTCTACTTGGATGACATTTTGATTTTTAGCAAAACTCGTGAAGAGCATGTTAAGCATGTAAAGCAAGTTTTAGATGTTTTGAGAAAAGAAAAGTTGTTTTTGAAGATGTCTAAATGTGAGTTTGGAAAAACTTCACTTATATAATTGGGGCATATTGTTGGTGGAGGCGAATTGAAAATTGATCCCTCCAAGTTCATAGTCATATTGGAATGGCCCAAGCCCAACAATGTGACAGAGGTAAGAAGTTTTTTGGGAGCAGCCCAATATTGGAGAAAGTTTATTGCTAACTTTTCTTCAATTGTAGCTCTATTACATGCAGTTAAGGGATGAAAAAATGCATAGAGAGAAATCTTAGCTTCCAACCAAAGGCTTGTTGATTTTATGCATGAAAATGAAAAATCCTACAACCAACCAAAGGTTGAAAACAATAATGTATGACAGGCTGGTGACTATCATGAAAGAAACCCCCAACCATATATGTAGTATAATGGTAAGGTGATAATAGCGTAGGTTGAAAATTCTTGTCACAAAAATACTGCTCTAGGGAGACAATATCCTGACCCTCATCAAAGTTAGAGCACAATGATGGTTGAAAATTTTCTTCATAAAATAGATCCAAGTGCTCAAAATAGTACTCATCAAAATCCTCATTGTATGACCCAAAATAATCATGAGGAAATTGTATTAATTCATCCTTGGGTGTTTGCAATATATCTGTAATGGTATCATCTCCTTGTTGCCAAATGTCTGAATCAAATAGCAGCCTCCTATGATAGTTGTAAAGGAAATAATTGAAAATTTCCTTCCATATCATAAATGGAATCACCATCATGACCAATCACATCCCATTTATGTCTTACAACATGTATGAACTCATCAATACTATCAACCATGTCATTATCTTTATCATAACATGAAGGGCTTAGTACATCCAAGGATTTCTTTAACACTTCTTCACTTTCCAAATCAAAAAATAAAGCATCATCAAAATCTTGGAAAGAGAAACAACTTACTGTATTCACTTCTTATTGTGAAAGAATGACAAAGGCTTGGATGAATCCATCAAATGGAAGAGCATATAATAGTACGTCATCCTCATGACTTGCCTCTTAAACCATATCTCTGCCTTCATTACAATATCAAGGGTCTGTCTCGTCCAAGGATTCCTTCACTTCTTCAGCTTTTGAATCATATAATAGGGCATCATCAAAAACCTAAAAAGGAAAATGGTTGACCTCATTATCTTCTTCTTATGTAGGAATAATATGATCTTGGATGGCTTCATGAGAGGGAGGAACACTCATCAATATTTCATCCTCATGATTGACATCTTCAAGTTTCTTTTCTTCAACCAGATCATTGTCATATTTGGTAGAATTATGAGTAAATTGTTGGTCTTCCTTATGGGATTGGTAACCGAACTTCATCAGGAAACCTCTCTTCAAGCTCTTGTTTGAAGATAGGTTCCCACCATTCATTAAATTTTTTAACGAAGATGTTAATGGAAGATACATTTTCTAGGCTAAGAATATATGGGGTATCCTTAGGGTTATCAACCTTGACTTCTGGAGTGGAGAAATGTTCCTTCCTGGTGGAGGAATACTTTCCTCTATCTTTGTAGCTATGTCACAGGCTCCTTGGATTTTCTGTGGGACCTTTTCATTGAGGAGGAATCCTAATTTCCCTGAGAATTCCCTGGTATAGAAGAATATGAGGTATTCCTTTCCTGGGAGAGATCTTTCAGGGATTCGTTGTAACAACCTCTCATATCTAGCATGGACCTCCCCAGTGGTTTCGATCTCAGTATTTTTTATGCCACTGAGTTCATTTAACAATAAGTACATATTCCCTTTGACACTCCATATTCTAATGAATACCTCTTCTAGTTGATCCATCGATGTGACTTTGGCATCAGGGAAACTATCATACGATACTTTAGCATCATCATGAAGAGTGGCAGAGAAGAGTTTCATTTCCAAATATTCATCATCATCACTGATAGGGTGGAGTTGAAAGAAAGCCCAAAAATTATGCATGTGTTCTTCGACACTATATTCATCACTACCAGTGAATATTGGGAGCCAATTTTCTTATCTTGCAGGCATTTGTCGATGGTAACCTGAAATTTTACTCATATCCAAAGGTTTGGAATTATTTGGGTCCCATTGATAAGCCATAGTTATATTTTTCATTAGTGGAGTCACCAAATAATCCTTTTAGGGATTATCAAAGGGAAAAGAGGGAATCACCCTCAATGGAGTTGCTAGGTAAGATTTTAAAGTAAGAAGGATTTGAGGAAAAATATTACCGAAAATGTATCATTCGAGGAAAATTGACTTGATGTTCCCCGACAACGGTGCTAAAAATGTTATCCCACAATATGTACTTTCCCAAATCCCAAGGAAAGTAAGGGAGATCGACGTAACAACATGATTTCCTATCAATGTCACCTCAATAGGAGATCCCCACGTTTTAGGAGTAGAAGGAGGTCTACCCCAAGGGAGGCGTCCCCAGTGACCTAAAGGGTTGGGTGAGCTAATGGTAAGGATAAAAGTATCCTCACCTCTCACTGGTCACTCAAGTTAAAGATGTCACAAGGTTTATTTCCATGAAAGATGAAGAAATTGAAAGTGATGAAGTGTACCTGCCCAAAAAAAGACAACATGTCATATATATGGCAGTTTCAGGTACAAAAAATATAGTAAAGCTTCAAGAGATAGTAAACCAAGTGAAAATATGATAGCTGATATAAAAAATGCAGCAATGAACAAGTTTACAACAACAATTAATAAATTGTAATAACTACAATTAAAGCTCCTCGGAATTTCTTGAAAAGACATTGAAAATATAGCATTTACTAAGAAGAATGATAATCAAATGCCATAAGAAACTTCTAAAGTGTTTAGCCATCATTCAAAGTCAATTATTCAAAAACTATGTTGCAGTTAGATGGTTGTAGCAAACATCTATGTCAACAACATGAACGTTAGATATCTAGGCTAAGTTAGTATTAGACTTAGTTATCATAGGCTTGAGAGAATAAGGTTTGAGTGTTTGATAAATATTCCAGCAAGACAAAAGTGAGAACTAGTGCCTTTTAGGGTTTATGAAGTCAATTATATCAACACAATAACTTCAAGAAATAACAGTGATTATACTTGTCTAAGATATGAAAAAGTGGAAGCTTGAGGAGTAGCACCTTAAGTCCTCAAGTATCGAGCCCTTAAGAGAAGGTTAAACTAGGGTGTAGGCACTTCTAGGCCCTAGTGATTTCTCTTATCCTTAGACCCTTGAAATATATTTAATGCAATAGAATTGGATAAATCTTCTAAAGTGATAGAACTTTAGGGCTCTATAACTTTGTCTAGACAATATCTTCTTAGGCAAGACTAGAAAAACAAAGAGAAAGAAATAAGCACCTTATGTTTCTTACTCCTAGGGTTTTTAAGAAAGCAATTTCATAATCTTAAATATGAACAAGTAAACATACCATAAACATTTATCATGAAATGAAAATTGCAGATTTACTTCACCAAGAATAATCAAGCACAAAAACCCTATATTTTCCAGAAATTCCACCAAGAAATGATCCAAAATGAATCCAAACAAGTCTCCAAGAAAGTGTGCCTCAAAATTTCAGCCAAGTACCCCAAAAAGGGCACCAATTTTATTCCCCTTCTTGTGAGAGGTGATTTATTATGAAAAAATGAAATTACCCAACCATATTTATATGGGAAATCCTAACAAATTTACCCAAAAGTTGTGTCTTTTCATAAAACAGAGCGTACATGTCAATTTGGCTCTTAAAATTTAAAATTAAATTATTTTTCACAAAATAAACCCTAAAGAGGGCGACGTCATCCTTCCTAGGGTGACATTAGGCCTTCTCCATGAAGCATTGAGGTCATCTAGCAAAATGTTAGGCCTCCAAAGGCCCTTCTCCATGCCACATGTGCTAGAGATGAAATCCAATATATTAGTGTCAAACTCTAGCCATGAGTGATGTCATGGGATACTAGTGTGACATCCAAGTCCTCCAAAGGATAACATCAATGTGGGGAAGGGTGGAAACTCATTTTCCAGGCCTGTCAGGGTGCCTCCAAAGGAAACACCCTCTTCCTTTGATGTGAAAACCTGTCATCATTGTCTTTCCCAAAGCCTGGGGTCTCTACATCCATCCTTGGGCTTCAGGCCCTCATGAAGTTTTGAACCGATCATCTCCTCATGAATGGTTGTCCATCGAGAAAATTCCTACAAAGACAAAAAGTATGCCCTCCAAGGGTCCATGAGTCAAAGGTATCATATCAATTAAATCACATCTAATAACAAAATCACTTGCACATGTGCATAAAACCGCCCTAAACCAAAAATATTCTCAAGGACATTATACAACTTTCCAAATTTAGGTTTGGGAAGGGTCTCAAGATTCCCTATTAGGTCAATAACTCCCAAGTCTAGGGTTCTTCCTAGGTGGAGCCTATCCTATTCCTGTGTGCATGTGATATGGTCTGGGGTAAAATTTTGGGCATGGGGTTCATGACATACAAGGGTTTGTATTGTCTTACCTATGGTCGCCTTTGTGGAGCATGAGCTTCCCTTTGTATGAAATGCAAATTTTTTCAAGCACATTTGTTTACCATTCTTCTTATCTTTTTCTTTCATGTTTCAAGGAATTAGTTGGAGGCCACTATCCTGGCTTGGTGTCTAGATATGATAGTGTCATTCACAAATAACTCATAGAAATGAAAAGGTTGGCTCGTGATGAGACCCCCTTTCCCTCAGTCATGTAACTGAGAGCTACTAGCATGTCTTGGTGACTTGGTGATGGTAATTTCATACCATTAAATACCTATGATCATGATAATTCAGATCATGATGAGACCTCTTATCCCCCAACTAACACCATGAATTCATTATCATTCATTTTGTAGGTCCCTAATTTCTTACAAATAAGCATTTCATTTCTTTTGTGGGGATCCCTGGGTGAAACATCTCAAAGGTTTTATGATTGGATTTTATCTTTTGCCAGCTACTATTACCCTATGGGCCTTTATCCCCATCTTCCCATGAGGTAAGGTACAATCCCTTCTTGGATTTGTTGGAGTTACTTCACACACACCTAGGATTTATTTTTACAAAGTTTTTTCCTTGTTTATTAGTCATGATCAATTATCCTATATTTTAGGGGAGAATGTTCCACCTGGAGAATATTCTCTTTCAATTGGCACTTCAGTTTGACTAGTTGAGTTGAGTTTAGATGTTGCATTGGTTTTGCCACCATGCAACATTAGGATCATCACCATTATAATTCAACATTTCCATGGTATCATCACCAGACTGGTGCATTACCCTTGATTCCCTGAGTTAATTCCTCACTACTCTCTGTTCAATCAGTTAGTTGAAGACTAGTTGACTAGTTAACTCAACTAGGTGGTAGTTCACTACCGTAACTTCCTTAGAGACTAGACTAGGCGATAGTTCACTCTCGTAACTACTAGTGTGTGTCCATATCACTCTAGACCACCACTATGGCACATTGGTTCTCCTCCAATGCACACTCATCGAGTTATACAGAGTATATCATGTGTAAATTATTCATTATTCATAACGGTTAATGAGAATTCTCTCATTCTTTCTCTCCATATTCGTGTTTCTCCAATTCTCTCTACAAATGTGTGTATTATTGTTTATCTAGATATATTATGTGTAGGTTCAACACATTTACATGGTATCAGAGCCGATGGACTGCTAAGCAAAAGCTACACCAAATTTGTTTTGCAGGTACAAAAGATTGAAGACAACGGAAAGATGGATTTCCAAAAAGAATTCATTCTTACACCTTACAACTATTTTGCATGGAAGGAGAAAATAGCCATACATCTCTGAACCAGAGGGTTGTACAGGTTAACCTTGAATACAGATATAGAACCAACATCATCCATAGAAAAATCCAAGTACTTAAATCGCATGGATGAGGCACTCGGAACAATTTGCAGTCTTATTTCTCCCAATCTCCTTTTTCATATATCTTCCTATAAGACTCCCAATGAATCTTGGACCACCTTGGAAGGGATATTTGGAAAATAGGATGAGATGAGGGGACACATGCTAGAGGTGGCGCTACTCACATTGGATCCAAAAATATTCAACAATATCCAAGATTTCTTTACACAATTCAATGATTTACTGTCACAACTCAAAGCTTGCGGGGTTGATAAATCTAAGGAGAAGAAATAGATGGTTCTCACCATTCTCTCCAAACTTGGTCCTGAATTCTCTGTGTTCATGTCCACATTCCATTCAGTCATATTTTCCTCTAGAGCCACCTGGAAGATGCCTTCTTTTGAGGACTTTATCGAATCCTTGACACAAGAGAAAACCAAACTCATCAACATGGGAACAATCAGAGGCCCAAGGGCACATGCACTCACTGTGCATGATGCAAGCCACAAATATCATAAATATAAAGATAAATATAAATGGAAAGATCATGCACATCCGAAGAAGGAAGGGTACACAAAACCCTTCACCAATGCCTCTGGATCCAAAGGGGAAAAGGGAAGAAAAGGGGAGAAATGCACGTACTGTCACAAAGGATTCCATTCAAAATATGCATGAATGCAAAAACAAATAGATCTGATCTCTAAAATACTTTATCAAAATAACATTGGAGATCGTATCCCCAAGGGTGCAAAGAAGAAGAAGCCAGAAGATTTGAATCCGAAGAAAGGAAATTCTAGCCATGCCTTGATTGCCATCAACTCCTCTCCCAATGCTTAGATCGTTGATTCAGGAGCATCACATCATATGGATTCATCAAAATAAGTATATTCTTCATTGGATCCATGCAAAGGTCCTCCTATTTTGATGGGGGGAAACTCTTCTATCGAAGTCACCAGAAAAGGAAGGATTGAACTCACCAACAGAAGTTTCGAGAATGTGTTGCACGTTCCCAAAATTTCTGTCAACCTTCTCTCCGTGTATCAGACGATGAATTTTAGCACTGGAAATAGATTCATATTCACACCAAATTCTGTGGACATCTACGACATGCAAACCAACTCTAGGGTTGCTACCGGTGAGGTAAATCATCAGTCTAGATTGTATACATTTTCTAAATTCATTGAACCTGATTTTGCTTTACAACTTACTCATGCTGATGAAAGTAGTAGGATATGGCATGAAAGGTTTGGACATTTTAATTTCAGATACATGCAACAACTTAGCAAGCAAATATTGGTTGATGTTCTACCAGACATCCATTTCTCCAAGGGAGTATGTGAGGGATGTGTTCTCGGAAAACACCCTCAAGAGAAATTCAATAAAGGAAAGTCTCAAAGATATTTTGCACCTTTATATATGATCCAAAGTGACCTTATGGGTCCTTTTCCACATCTATACATCAGAAAAGAGAGGTTTGTTCTCATTTTTTTTTTATGATTCCTCACATTTTACTTGGATCTACTTTCTCAAGAAAAAATATGAGGTCTTTCAACACCTCAAAGATTTCAAAGCCTTGGTTGAGACATAGTCTGGAAAGAATATCAAAGTCCTCCGAACTAATAACGGGGGAGAGTATGTGAATCATGAGATCCAAAATATTTTCCATGAGGCAGGGATTCAGTTGCAGCACATAGCTACCTATACTCCGCAGCAAAATGGAGTTGTTGAGTGGAAAAACCGATCTCTAAAGGAGATGGCATCTTGCATGATGCATGAAAAGTCACTACCACAGAGAATATGGACCGAAGAACTTAACTGTGAAACATACATACAAAAACAATCTCCCCGTAGATCTGTTAAGGATAAGACCCCCTGCGAGGCTTGGAGTGAACTCAAACCAGAAGTGACCCACTTTCGCATTTTCGGTTCACATGCATGGGCCAGGATTCCCTTTGAAAAGAGGAAGGAAATTNCATGAGATCCAAAATATTTTCCATGAGGCAGGGATTTAGTTGCAGCACATAGCTACCTATACTCCGCAGCAAAATGGAGTTGTTGAGTGGAAAAACCGATCTCTAAAGGAGATGGCATCTTGCATGATGCATGAAAAGTCACTACCACAGAGAATATGGACCGAAGAACTTAACTGTGAAACATACATCCAAAAACAATCTCCCCGTAGATCTGTTAAGGATAAGACCCCCTGTGAGGCTTGGAGTGAACTCAAACCAGAAGTGACCCACTTTCGCATTTTCGGTTCACATGCATGGGCCAGGATTCCCTTTGAAAAGAGGAAGGAAATTAATCCATAGAGCACTAAGTGCATTTGTTTTGGATACCCTGATGGTGTGAAGGGATATCAGATTATTGATATTTCCTCGGACCAGCTCATCATTGAGCGTAATGTCCAATTCAAGAAAAGTGTCTTGCATGTACCTCAACAGTCACATGCAGACACCTTCACTCTTCCACCTGTCCAAGATTATGAGCATGCACATGATGAATCTTCTTCAGACGAGAGTTCTGATTTAGAGGACTCAGATGATTCAGATTCAGAATCAGTATATTCGGATCTAGAGTCAGAGCATCTAGATGCAGTTGCAGAGCTAGAGTAGAGGCCCAAGTGGGCACAAACTACTCTTCAGGATGAAGGGGATCTCCTTGGTGATTCAACCGATACTAAGAGTACTCGATCTGATTTCGAGGAGCCTCCTGTTGCACTCACTTCCACTGAACCATTTCCCTCCAGACATATTTTCTTGGTTCAGTCTTCATATCCAAAGTCTTATGGTGAGGCTATTGGAATCATGTTTGGTAATCCGCCATGCAGGAGGAGTACAACTCCCTCCTCGAGAAATAGACTTGGGATCTGGTTCCCCTTCCTTCTGGGAGGAAACGTTTCAGATGCAGATGGGTCTATAGGACCAAGAGCACAACAAATGGACATATTAGCATATATAAAGCCATGCTTGTTGCCAAAGGATTTCAGTAGGTTCATGGTATTGACTATGATGAGACCTTTTCTCCAGTAGCGAATATGGATTCCATACGATTGGAACTTGCCATTGTAGAAGCCAAGGGATGGGAATTCCATCATATGGATGTGAAGAATGCATTTATTCATGGTGATCACTCTGAGGAGATCTACATGGAGCAACCCCAGGGACTTATGCAAGTCTCATATTTGGTCTATCGGCTGAAGAAGTCCCTTTATGGCCACAAGAAGGCTTCAAGGGCATGGTATGTCAAGATGGACTCCTACCTGTTGTCATAGAACTTTGTACATTGTAAATCAGACCCAAATGTCTACATGCTCAGGACAATTGATTCAATTCTACTCTTAGTTTTGTATGTTGATGATTTGTTGATCATCAGATGCTCGAATTTAGTGATTGTTGCAGTAAAGAGGATTCTACATGATAGTTTTTTGATGATGGGCATGGGTCCACTAAACTTCTTCCTTGGACTCGAGATCAGTCAGGATGCATCAGGCATCAAACTGTCTTAGGCCAAGTATGGACGAGATCTCCTTGAGAGATTTCACATGACAGYCTGTAAGTCTACTCCAACTCCTTTCCTATAAGGAGTCAAAATTGAGGATGGTGGGGAGACTCCACTAGTTGACAACACATTGTACAAACAACTAGTGGGGAGCTTGTTGTATCTCACACACTCCAAATCAGACCTCTCATATGCAGTTGGCACAGTTTCTAGGTTCATGTAGGAGTTACATGAGCTACATTGGAAAGTTGCAAAGTGTATCCTTCGATACATATAGGGCACCATTACCTTTGGGATTAATTATGAATTAGACTCTACATTAGATCTCATCGAGTTTACTAATTCTGAATATGCTAGTGATAGCACTGATCGCAAGTCCAGATCTGGTTACTCACTTAGTATTGGTTTCGGGCCTATTTGTTGGTCAAGTAAGAACCAAGTTTCCATTGCTCTATCTTCACCTGAGGAAGAGTATAGAGGGGTATTTAACATAACCATTCAGGTTATGTGTCTATAACATTTTATCACTGAGTTTGGCATTCAGTTTCATCGGCCGATTGTCATCTTGTGTGACAACCAGAGCACTCTGAATTTCTGCAGAGATCCAATTCAGAGGCAGTGGATGAAGCACATTGAGATCCACATGCACTACATCTAGGACTCAGTACATGAGGGGATCATCGACTTACAGTTCTATCCTTCAAAAGAATAGATGACAAACATCTTCACCAAGACCTTCACTGAGAAGAAGTTCCATTCTCCGCAAAGTCGTCTTGGAGTGAAGGACATAATTGCCTAGAAACTGTAGTTCTTATTTTTACATACATTGTACCTTGAGGGGGGGGGTTTCCCATGAGGTTTTCCCTCTTTCCTCACTTTATTTCAATGTATCTTTTGTATTTGGGTACCTAACATGGCCTCGTTTCTGGGACCCATTCTTTATTTTCACCATAGTGATGCTCAGGGGGGGTGTTGGAGTTACTTCACGCACACCTAGGATTTATTTTTCCTAAGGTTTTTACTTGTTTATTAGTCATAATTAGTCATTATCTAGTCTCCTATATTTTAGGGGAGAATATTTCGCCTGGAGAATATTCTCTTTCAATTGACACTTCAATTTGACTAGTTGAGTTGAGTTTAGATACTGCATTGGTTTTGCCACCATGCAACATTGGGATCATCACCATGCTAATTCGACCTTGCCTTGGTGTCATCACCAGACTAGCACATTACCCTTGATTCCCTGAGTTAACTCCTCACTACTCTCTGCTTAGTCAGTTAACTGAAGACTAGTTGACTAGTTAACTCAACTAGGTGGCAATTCACTCACGTAACTGCCTAAGAGACTAGACTAGGTGGTCGTTAACTCCTGTAATTGCTGGTGTGTGTCCAGATCACTCTAGACCACCACTATGTCACATTGGTTATCCTCCAATGCGCACTCATTGAGTTATACAAAGTATATCATGTGTAAATTATTCATTATTCATAACGGTTAATGATAATTCTTTCATTCTTTATATCCTTCTTCTTTCTCCAATTCTCTCTGCAAATGTCTGTATTATTGTTTAGCTAGATATATTATGTGCAGTTTCAACACATTTACAGGGTCAATACACCTGAATATCCCAAAAGGCTAGCAAGATGGAGGGGAAAAGTATGGAAAGTGATAAGTATGGTAGGGAACGTACGATGACTTTTCAAGGAACGACCCAGTAGCAACCTATTCCCGGGGGCAACCAACTTACTAGGATACAATGACATGCCCCTTGGGTTTAATAAGGAAAAGAGCATAAAATCCAAAAAAATGTTCTGAAATAAAGAAATATCCTTTGCAACATGTTCAAATGATTTAAATATCATAGTGATACGTACCATGATACCTTGACTCATTACCTCATGGAGAAAGACCCACTTCCTTGTGGGAACCAGGAGGATGTGGTGGATGTTGTTACTAATGATGTGTAGGATCTATCAATGAAAAGAAGGGCCCCTACAAGGCTATTCTATATCCATTTGGATCTTGACACTCTGTGTCTACAACCCGTGGGCCTCGAGACATGATCTCCTTAGTTACCCCTTGGTTGGGGGTAACAAGGGTCATAGAAAGGAAGAGGAGGGTTGGAGGATGAATTCACAAAGCCTTTGGCTTCGACCTGTAGACAAAAATACAACATATTTTCACAAGCAAACTCAGCCTAGAAGGAAACATAACTTGATCACCCAAATAACAACTAGTTCTGGACACATTCTGATAGAATTTGAACAAATCACGGAAGCTGCAAAGAAACATTATCAACAACTCTACTCTAAAGCTCATGGAGCATTAAAAATCTATGTGGAGGAAATGCTTGAACACATACCAAGATGTGTCACGAATAAGGATAATGAAAGGTTGTTACATGAAGTGTCGGAGGATAAAATACAAAAGGTAATATGGAGTCTTGAAAAATACAAATCCCCAGGGCCAGACATATTTTGCATTCATTTCTTTCGAGCCTTTTGGGATGAAATTAAATATCATCTTATCATAATAATAAACTACACTCTGGAAAAAAAAATATAGGGGGGATGCCAACTCTTCTTTCTTGACACTCATTCCAAAGGAGTCAAACCCCTCCTCTTTTTCTTAGTTTCGACCTATTTCCTTTCACAATTTTTCTTACAAAATTATCTAAAAAATTATCGCTAACAGGATAAAACCCCTTTTTCCCAATCTTATATCAGAGAACCAGGGAGGATTCATGGCCAACAGACAAATAATTGACAACCTTATTTTGGTGCAAGAATCTAAAGCTAGTAGTAAATATAGGAAGGACTCGGGAATGGACATTAAGCTCGATATGTCTAATGCTTTTGATATGGTAAGGAACTCCTTTCTAAAAGAAACATTGAAGAAATTTGGATTCGCAGAAGAATTTATTGATTAGATTGGATATTGTATTGGTTCCCCCTGGATCACACCCTTAATAAATGGTCGACCCTACTCCTTTTTTCAATCCAGTCATGGACTCCATCAAGGCTTCCCCCTTTATCCTATTCTATATATTCTAATGGTAGAAAATATTAGTAGAAAGATGAATCATGAATAAAACATGGGAAGAATTATAGGTGTTAGTTTCGAATGTGACATCAAGGAGATAAATCATTTTCAATTTGTGGATGATACAATTATGCTTGGGGCAGCTTCAAAAATAATTTCAAGAAGTTTCAAAATAATTCTTGACTCCTTTCTATCAACCTCATGAGGGAAGATAAACATACTCAAAAGTAAAAAATATGGTTGGAATATCAAAAAAGAAAAACTACAATCTATCTCTAAAATTCTTGGATTCCCCTGTTCTGAACAGTGGACCAATTTTTCATATATTGGATTTCCCATCTCCTCGGGTTTATTATCAGTGAAGGCCTCAAGTCCAATCCTAACCAAAATGCAAGACGAAATACAACAATGGGGAAACTGGTGGTTAAATCCAGTAGGAAAAATTATTCTCATAAAATCGGTTCTCTCCTCTCAGGAAATTTATCAATGTGAAGCCCTCCTAGATCGAAAAGGTGTCTCACTCAATTTGGAAAGGATAATCCGAAAATTATTGTGGGAAGGTGGAAAGACCAAAACCAGAAAATTTCATTTGGTTAATTGGAACAAAGTCAAATTAGAAATAGATTGTGGGTGGGTTGGGAATTAGAGATCCCAACCTACTCAATATTTCCCTTGGGGATAAACTTGTTTGGAGTCTAATTTTCGGTAAGAAGGAATGGTGGAAAGATGTCCTTAGTGTTAAATACTTGCATGGCCTACAACAATGTGGAATTGACAGACCCTTAGTAGAAACTAAAGGATCACCAATATGGAAATTATTGAAGGCCTATGCCTCAGTCATCCAAGATAAAATTTCATGGGTTCCTCGGAATGGCCAATCAATCCAAATATGGGAGGATAGTATTCTAGGAAACCCCCCATTATCTAACAATCCCTCTCTCCAGGAAATTTGTACATGGAGTCTCTCCTCGAGTATAAAAAAATCTAGCAGATCTATCCATATGGGCTCCAGATGGTAAATGGAAAGGATGGAAGTCTCTTCAACCCCCAGAGCCTCTTCACAATCATACTTGCCTCTTAATATCCAAATTGGCGAACTACGCCCCAATCTCAAAAGATATCCCAGATGATAGATGTTGGGGAAAGTTTCCATATACAATCAAGGTTGGATATCAATATTTGCTACTCGAATCCTCAAATACTCCTCGATCAATAATTTGGTCAGAAATATGGACAAGGGTCTCCCTTCCAAATATTAATGCATTTTCCTGGATTATGACACACGGTAAAATTCTAACCGTAGAAAATATCGAGAAGCGAGGAATATTGGGACCTTCAAAATGTGTCTTATGTAAAGAGAACTTTGAATCCTCCATACATATTTTATTTAATTTTCCTTTCTCTGTCCAGGTCTAGAAATTATTATTCTCTGAGATTCTCTCCTGCTACATCCTACCCACTCAATGGATAGATATGTTTCTACATTGAAAAAAAAA
>SNQJ01S0019142.1:152398-185708 GCA_010110895.2 Picea sitchensis
GTTCCTGAACTTCTTCTGGCAAATCATCCATGTGCTAGTCAGAACAATCCTCGGCTTTCTGACCACAATGAACTGTGGATCCTCCTTCTTCTTTACCTCTCTAAGAAGTTCCTTCCCACTCATGAGAAGTATTGTGTTTCTTACTTCCGGTTTGACCTCCTTATCCTTGATTGGAAGCAACATGTGTGTCCTCCCATTCTTCTCCAGGGTGTATGTGTTCAGTCTCCCACCATGAATCACATTTCTATCATATTGCCACAGTCTACCCAGTAATAGATGACAAACATCCATAGGAATGACATCACATAATATCTTATCATTATATCCTCCTATCTTAAATTCAACTAAGCATTGTTTAGTGACATGTACCTGATGTCCTTTTTGTAGCCACGAAACTTTATATGGACTTGGATGATCAGTCATCTCCAGCTCCAGCTTTTCTACCATCTCGGTTGAAATGAGATTGTCCGTGCTACCGCTATCTATAATGACCTTGCACACCCTGTCCTTGGTCTTGCAAGCAGTCCTAAAAAGTCTGGTCCTTTGGACTGAACTCTCCACCTCTTTCTCTAGGGTCAAAAGATTTTTTCGCATCATCAACGATCTTCAGCCTTCAGCGTCTTCTACCTCAACATCTTGCCTCTGTGCCTCGGCAATGTGAGTCTCTCCTGTTTCTTTCTTTTTTTCTGGACACTTGAATGACTTGTGCCCGTTCTTCCCACATGTGAAGCATGTGATTACTCCACCTCTTCCTCTTCCTCTACCTCTAGTACGAGGAAAAGTGTTGTTGTCAGCATAATCCCCTCTCTGCTTAGTATTTTGTCCTCTCTTTTCAGCATATCGCCCTCACTGTGAGCTTCCACCTCTCTCTGTCCGTGTCTGAGGTTTTTTCCAGTCGTCCCTGGGCTTCTGGGTTCTTTCCTGGGCAACTGATTTGCCTCTAGGCTGACTTCTACCTCTGCTCCTCTGACTCTATTTTCGGCTCAACTTCTCTTCAGCTTTCAGAGCCATTTGATAAGCATCTTCCACCATTCGGATGGTTACCATACTCATCTCATCCTGAATCTCATATCTCAGGCCATTCATATACCTGACCACTTTTTCGTCATTGCTTTCGTGATGACCTGCCCTGATATTTAGTCTGTAGTATTCTTCAGTGTATTCCTTCACTGACATCAGCTTCTGTCTCAGGTTCTGCATTCTCCTGAACAGAGTAATTTGATAATCCCTGGGAATGAATTTTGCCTTCATCTTTGCAATCATCCTGTCCCACCTCTTAATTTTCTACTTGCCTTGGCAACGTCTATCCACTTGTAGTTCATCCCACCACAAGGCTACATGTCCTTTTAATTTTGTGATGGCATGCCTAACTTTCTTGTCCTCTTTGATATCTTCATAGTCAAAATAGGTGTTTAGATCTCTAATCTAGTCTAGAAGCTCTTCTACATCCAGATTTCCCTCATAAACTGGAATGTCCATCTTCGCCTTTGCACCCATTCTTGCAACAGCTTTAAGTAAGCGCTCATTTGTTGCATCTTCTGTTGTGATTTCTTCTTCTCCATGTCCAACATCATCTTCATTTTCGGACTCATTGATATCTCCTACATCAGTTGTGCGCCTTTGTCTTATCTCCATGTCCACAACTCTAGCGCGTAAGTTATGCAGATCTCTTTCTACTTCTGGATTCTGCACTTCTCTACCCCTTCCTCTGGACATCTCCCTTTCCTCCTTTGGATCGGGTGATTGTCTATCCCTTCTCCTTGGTGGCATGGTGAATTCTCTTCTTCTCTGCTACAGAAAGAAAAGAAGCTTTTCTCAGCTCTGATACCACTTGACCTTTATCAGAGTGCTCTTTTATCTCCTTCTGCCTCCTCCTGCCTGAAATATACAAGCAAGAATCAACGCTCTGATACCACTTGATGCAGGCGCGCTCGCAAGAACGTACACTCACAGGATCTTCTCCTCTCTACTGGCCCGAAGAACAGTAAGGCTCTTCTATTTCCCTATCGGGAAATCTGTACCCACAACAAACTCTCCACGGGGTCTCCTCTTTACAATCAGGAGATCGGACTAAATCTCGTGATCTCGTGAGTTCGTGAGTCAGAGCTTCCGACTCTTCCTTTCCAATCTTGCGATACCCGAACCGGCGATACGAGTATGGCTCCTTTCCTTGTCAGCGCCCTCCCCACTTATAGCCATAGGCTAGGGCTTAAATATCAGTGCCTCTCGCAACTCGCACCTTCGTGAGTTCGTGAGTTGAACTCTCGTGCCCTCCTGTTGCGATCTCTTGAGATGCGATAGGTCAACGCCGGGTTGACTCCTCCCTTGACGCTTTTCTCTACTCGCAACCTCGTAGGTTGAAGCGTCGAGCCTTCACACTCTTATCCCGCGAATCCCCGAGATGCGAGAATTCAACGGAGTGCTGACTCCTTTCTCCAGGCAACGCGTGTCCACCCATCAACCACGCGGGCCTCACCTTATGGCTCTGCCATGTGTCCACACGAGCCTCCGCTCTCGGCACTTCGTGACTTCTAATGTCGAAAGTGACACCTCTCAACCTCCGAATCCCCGAATGCGCGATAGGCAATGGGGTTCCCGATCCAATGGTCCTCCTATGACCCAGATCCAACGGCTAACCTCCTTCCTCGCTCCTCGCGTATTCGTGACTTGAAGTACCCAATGTTTGGCCTCTCACCTTGCAAACTTCCGAGTTCGCGAGATCTCTCGATCTCTGCCACCTGTCCTCCTCAGATGGATGGCTCCTGGTCTTCTCACCACTTCGCGACCCTTGACACCAAGTTCTCAACCCTTCTACTCACGAAATCCCGATATGCGATGTGCCACCTGTCTACTTGCCGACTCCTGTGGCCCCACACCGTTCTCGTAGTCATCGAGATATCATGTATCGTGGTTTCGCGATCTCTGTGGAGAGTTTACGAAGTTTCAACCCACGAAACCCCGATATGCGAATCCACGCGTAGATCCAACGACCCTTGTGGCCCGGATCAACGGTTCTACCCCTCCTGAGCTTTAAACCTTCTGGGAATACGTCGCCGTATCTCCCCTGCACCTTATTTAGATCTAACGGTCCACGGAACGTCGCGAATTCCCCTTGGAGAATTTCGACCGTCCGTTCCTCTAAATGAGACCTACGAAATGATTCAAGTGTTCCTTTATCGCAGAACTTGTCCACCTGCGTGCAGACTTATGATACCTTCTTAAATATTCAAGGCACAACTCCTCTGCGCTGTCCTTCAACAAATTCGAAGGCCTTATCCCTCTTGAGCTTTCTCACGACCCTGAGTCTTAGAGAAGATTCTTGTGTGCACTCCTTGCGACAACTCTCAGACACTTCCAAGTGCTTGAATTCCTTCGACCCTGCGCACACCTGCAGCAACAGTATTTCAATGCTTCGCTCAGATTCACAACTGAGACTTTCCTTAGCCTGCGCACTCCTTGCACGACTCTTGTAACCCAATTTCACTTCTGGGTGAACGAGATCAAGAGTTAAACTATCTGAGCCTTATGTCAACACATTCCTTGCGGACGACTTCAACTGCACTCCTTGCAGGAATCCTTGCTTAGATAGAGAAACAATTGAAACTCATTTCTTCTACTTCCTTTCTCAGGCTTCAAACACTCAGCAAGAAATCATTCATACATAGCATGTAAAGAAAATGCATAACAGGAAGTAAATACTCATGAGAATAGCGTTCATCATACATACACAGAGAACAAACACAAAACCATGGGTTTGAATCAACTTCTTCTATTAATTCAAGCTCTGTACATGGGTGTTCTTCCAAAGCTCTCTGCTTCTCTTCTATGCTCTTCCTGCTTTTAATAATAATACAAATGCACAATGAGGGTGTCTATATCCCGTTTACCTCTTTCTTTCTAAAACTGTTTAATCTAATATTAAATTCTATCTACCTATTTCATCTCAACATAAATGCCTCTATCTACTTCAGACGAGAGCGGGACGCTCAAGGTCTGATTACAATATAAAAGTACGCCTCTCTTTAATATCTCATTTAAGGTTGGCGCATTATCTTCGAGACAATTTCAAAACTTGTGTTGGTTTTGTCCAGCTGTTCACTTGCATTCTGCGCTGGCTCACTTGCTGTGAGAGATGCTCCTGCATCAGCCCCATTAGTCCTCCCATGTGCAGAATAGGTGCACACTATATCATGACAACCACAAAATATTTGACCAAATTGGTCGAAGCCACGTTGATCAACGATTTTACTACAGGTACGACGACGCAACTCATCTTCGACAATGTGATTACCGGGTTTGGGTGTCTAAAGGTGATGATGAGTGATCAGAGTTCTCACTTTCTAAACGAGACCATTTAGGAACCACTCATGAGTTCATGATTCACCGCCAGAATAGCACCCCCTATCATCCACAAGCTAATGGTAGGGTTGAAGCTTTCAATAATATTTTAGAGCATGCTTTAACAAAGTTTATAATGTGTAATGTGACGACTGATATTAGTGGATACCCGCAGTTTTGTGGGCATATCGAACAACCTGAAAATGGATAATGAAGCATACCCCCTTCAGGTTGGTTTACGATAAAGAATCAATCATTCCACTCAAATTTATTATTCCTAGCCTATGCATTACTATAGCTACCAACATGAAATGTGAACACTCACTTCAACAATGATTAGATGAAATCATGGAGCTAGAAGAGGATCATCTGTTGGAAGGATTAATCCAGGTGGTCGAGAAGAAGAGACAAAAGGCATGGAACGATTGCAACATCCACAAAAAAAAATTGTAGCCAAGCTCTCTGGTGCAGTTATATGACAACAAATATTCACAACACCCTGGTAAGTTATGTATGTGTTGGTTGGGCCCCTTCCACCTAGTCTACATAAGTGAAGTTTATGCATTCAAGCTAGCCACCTTGGAGGGAAAACCTCTCAAAGGAATTGTCAATGGAAGCAAGTTGAAGGTGTACTATGGCCCGCAAGGGTCACCTAGCATTTAGAAACACTTGTCCAGTCTGGACTTAATGTAGGGTACGGAAAGAGTAGGGTGTAAAATAGGTAGGAAGGTACATAGTCATCATAATAAAAAAAATTGGTAGAACATCCAGTCACATAGATTTCCAAGATTTCCAAGATTTCCAATTTTGGGTGAAGTTATGACTCGCTTACAAGGTGTTGGCTTTGACAAGGGACTCACACAGGACTAGGTTGAGATACTTGGTGGTACACCACACTAAAAGGTCAAGCAATATGGTTTGGACAGGTCACGGATGGCCCAGGTAGATAATCAATTATGACGCCACATTCCAAAAGGCACATCACCAGAATGGCAGATTGGAACCATTATCTACTAACTTGTGGGAATTAACAGTGGGTTCGTAGTTCTTCTTCAGTCATCCACATCGAACGAACCTTTTCCTAATCTCGACATACATTTCCAGTCATCACCCACTTTATTTATACACATTCCCACCTATCGATTCATCGAAAATATCCTCCATGCCTCCTTTTCTTATGTTCTCTTCAGTGGTCGAGTGAGATATTTCCATTGAGTATTTTTCAATAGTTCCAGTCTCCATCTACATTCTAGTATTCCAACCAAGTTTCCCCTCTATGGAAAATTCTAATAGAAAATCATGGTTGTGTAACCCTTAGTTCAGGAAGGTAGTCGAGGATTTGAAAATCTAGTGCTCGTGGAAGTTGAAAATTCGAACACAAATTCTAGGCAGGGGTCCCAACCTTCGATTTACCAACAATATACAACCTACCACCACACAGTTCTCTGAAATGTGCTTTGAATCTGCAATAGTACACCAGTTCTCTAAGCTGGGAGTTGGTGTGCCTATCGTCGTGGATAACCCAAGGCAGCCCAATGTTGTGGGTTAGCCTCTCCATCGGTTTTAGCAGTTTTCATATTTCATCCTCTATAGCTAGCTCAACGAGAGAGGGGGATGATGACAGTCTCAACTGATGGAGCATTCCCTTGGGATCTATTTCTCGTAGGTCACTGAGTAATTGAGCCAAGTTCTAGTTGTAGAGTTTGGTTTAGTTAGAGAGTAGTTTTCTGGATGGTGCACTTCAAAAATATCTCTCACTGACCACTCCAAAAAACCCCAAAGACAAAGAGCTCAATATTTTGGAAAAATGAATCCCAAAGACATTGCTTACCTTGAGAATTGCTCAAATCATTCCAAGATCTGTGTCTGACTACAACTACATCCTTGATAGATGATTTTCTCTTACTCAAACCCAGATGCAACCACAACTTGGTTTGATTCTTTGGTCATACAATGTTGATGATTTTCTCTTTACTCAATTATGACATTAGTCACTCCATGAGGCCATTGGCTCGAGGACAAGCCAAGTAATAGTGGTGGGGGACTATTGGCACCCAAAATTTTGGGGTAAATATTGTGTGTGCACACTATAGTTTTTCCTGCAAAACAACTGTTTCACAAGGGATGGAATAAGGCATGCACCAATCATAAGTTCCACTATGCTCACTAGAAATCAAGAAGATACTACATGCACGTCAGAATCAAGAAGAGGATCTTTAGGAAATCTCCCCGAATGATTAATTCAGGAAACACAAGAGATCGTGGAGTAGTTAATGGATGAGCTAGCAAGTTATTTAAGATTTCCGCAACTCCAAAGAGGTTAGGTGGGCTGCAAGTGGGTGGAAGAAGCATGCGAGACTGAAATTTAGTAGAGCAAGTGGAGCATAGTCGAAAGTGACAGGGAGCTAGAGTAGAGAAGGAAACAAAAAGGAAGCAATGATGACACATAAGAGGTAGATATTTCTATTGTTATGGTTGTTGATTGTTGTTCACTCAGTGGGTTCACTCTGAATTCTCTCAATTGAGAGATGACTCTGGCTATGTTTTGTAAGAGTCTATTTGTGATTCTGGTTTTGTAGTACATGTAGAGTTTGAGAGAAAGCGCATGGCACCTTGTAATGAACTATTGTGAGAATGTATGAGAGAACATGGCATTGTTTCTGATAACTGATGAGTCTCTTGGTCCATGTCTGTGATTGTTTGAATGGATATAATACAAGCTGAAACTATTCCTATCATTTATTATGTTGATTGTGTGTACAATGAATGGATGTGTTAATGTTACATGTTGTAATATTTAAGTATATTGCAATGGAATGTATGAATGTCATCCCGAGTGGATTACCCATGTAATTTAACCCTTCATCACTCACAAAATACCATATGGTCTTTGTGATTCTCATGGCATATCGGGTGAGACCTTATTTAGTCTTTGGCTGAGGATTTATCTGCTCAGCCTTGGGGTTTTTGTTGGTCAAATCTAGACGAACCCTGGTTCATCAACCCCCCGGCGTTAAGAAGGATGTGTGCAAGTGAGCCAACAATGTGTATGTTTGTGCAATGATGATATGTGGTGCATGCACAACTAACCCAAAACCTTGGGTGACAACAATAGTAGTGTCTCGCACCCCAAAAAATGATATTTCAATGATTTA
Organism: Picea sitchensis; assembly: GCA_010110895.2. Lineage (NCBI taxonomy): Eukaryota > Viridiplantae > Streptophyta > Pinopsida > Pinales > Pinaceae > Picea > Picea sitchensis. The sequence continues at coordinate 159,892 of SNQJ01S0019142.1, forward strand.
ATCATAAATGGATGTAGGGTGGGAGGAATATTGGATTAAGAGGGTGTTAGCACCAATATGTTTTTAGCACATGGCCATCATCCAACATCTCCAAGGGTCAGTTTCAAAAAGAATATTTATCATTTCTTATCTTCATTTCCATTTGTAACTGTGCGCTGCCAACTTGACTGTGCATTGCAAACTCGAATGTGAATTGCAATATTCATTGTGCGCTGCAAACTCAACTGTGCGCTGCAAACTCAACTGTGCATTGTAAAATTCACTGTGCACTGCAAACTTGACTGTGTGCTACAAACTTGACTTTATGCTGCCAACTTAATCGTATTTTCATAATAACTTTTAAATGTCGATATGGGTTCTTCTAAACTTTTTTGTGGAGATGAATCATTATATTATTGACTTTCTCACCAAAAATCAGCCTAACCCAATTCGTCGTTTGGGAGAAAATTTGAAATCATCACCTACGGGAAAGTTTGTAGCAAATCATGAAATTGTGTTGCAAACTCTAACAGTCTGATAAATCCGAGTTGTAGGAGGGCTGCCACCTGTATGAGGATGTTTGAATGGGTTCTCAGAGATCATTTGGACACCAAGGGACACTTTTACCTAAGATTCATCTCCACTAAATATCCATGCAATGAGTTGTCTTCAATTGCATTTATTCTAAAAGACAGTTTCCAGGAATCAAGGAATTAGTTGGATTTTCTGTTTGCCACATAGCTCTAAGGCATAGAATCCAATGCATGGAGTAGGATGCGACCTCCTAGAGATCTTATTGATGTAATTTTCTATTTAATGAGGGAGAGGACTCCAAAAAAGGTGGGCTTGAGCTAGAGAGAGTTATGAGAGAGCTTGAGGCAGTTTAGTTGTGTATGCTGATTTGTATGCCTATTGGGCATACCAGAATGTAACATTTCTACCATTAGATATTCATGAGAGTTGTTACTATCAGATTGTGTTTTCTTTGTTTTCCATTTTACATTTTCATCTTTCTTGAATGCATTTAATACATTGAGGATCAATGGTTGTTCATGGGTAGAAGATTCATGAGCTGCAAAGGATTTGCAGTGATTGCCTTCTTTCATGATTTTTGTTTAAGTATTTCTTTTATTAATTTTGCAAAGAGGATCATTGCTTGATGAATATTTCTACTTAGTGTTATCTACTTCATTCTTCTGTTCATCATTATATGTCCCTTTTTTCTAGTAGGAAGCTTGACTTTCTTTGATTTGCATAATGTTATGACTCCATTCCCAATGGAATATCTTTGCAGACAGTCTACTGCTCTCTTTCTTGTTCTTTCTTGCTAATCCACCAACCATAAAATTGATTTAATTATTCAAATTATGATGGATATTAGGCTTACACCTACAATAGTGAATTCTAGTGCCGACATAGGGAATTGAGGGTGATTGTTATGTATTGGTACATTTTCATGGGTAACTGGTACAACTCGATGAGAGAGTGAAAACAATTGGGTGAGATGTGATCACTAGGCTAGAGTGCACAAAAATCAAATAATATGTTGCTCACTTGCACATGTTCTATAATTGATGATCACTAGAGTTTCCCCATCTCAGATAACAAACTACCTCTCCACAAGATTTTAACACATTCATGTTACTTGTGAACATTCAATGACAATGCTCCAATATCTTTAGTCTAAATTGACATTAAAATTCCCCTCCAACTAAAATTCATTTAATACCCATGTGATTGTTAGATGATTCTCCTCTATTCAAATCTAATTTAATGCCCTTGAATCTTCTATGGAAGATAGAATATAAGCACCTTCGACTAAATCATAATGCCACAAAGAGACAAACCCACATCATTTTAAAGCAATCATCTTCTAGTATGTAGAATATTGATAACATGGTTTGTAGGGAAAATATGAAACTTGCTCTCCCTGTACCCATGTATATGTAGTTTAGATTGTTGAAGAGCCTCCACACACTTGAGAAGAATTGGTTGAAAATGATTTGGAAATTTAGGGGTTATGTTTAATATCACCCACATTTAATATATGGTGTTTAATGTAGTAAATCTTAAAAAACCACGCCAAAGAAAAAAAAATCAAAACATGGGTAAGTGTCAAAGGGTTTGGGTTAATCATTGATATAATGATGGGTGTGGAATCAACAATTAATGTTGTAAAAATACGTTTTCATCGACGTTGTTGGAGAAAATCAATGAGTTGTGTGTCATCTAGTTAGTTGCTCAGAGATAGAATGTGAATAGAGACGACTAACCTAACAAAACAAGAAGAGATTGCATGTTGTGGAATAGTCTATTTAATCCATTGGATTTGGGGCCCATAGCCACCAATGTTGATCCTTTATTTATAATAATAGAAAATGTTCCAAATCTATAGATCATTGCAGTGAGTTTGACATTGTTCTTATTTTACATGCATACCTTAAATGGTAATGTTGTGGCTAGCGTTACATGTATGAGATGTTTGATTATTGATAAAGAATTGAAGCTTGGTTGTTCTTAAGATTACATATTATATTAATGTTTTATAATCTATCAATAATGGAGTTCCATCCACCCTACACCAAGTTAGTGGATGAAGGAAAGGAAGTTTTTGCATGGAGAGGAACTCATGAGTAGATATAGGAAGATAGGTGGATAAGTATAAGTGGTAGGGGATTTCCAAATACCAAAGGTAAATGTTGGTCATGTCTTGATTGACAAAAAACAAGGGTGATTTGTCCCTTAAGAGACAAATTCGACATAACTAATTGAACACCAAATCCATAAATTGTCACTAAAATTTGAAGTATATAGGCCAAAGAGTCGTAAAAAATTCATAAAATTAAGACCCCTTCTTAAAATAAAACATTTGGTCCACAATTTATTACTCTTGACTAAAATTTTCCATTTAGAAACAATATAAATTGAAATGATAGACTTTCATTGAGGCATTGATTCATGAATATTGAGTTCAAGTCCAAATTTCCTTTTCTCTTTACTATTCCTATTTTAAAATATAGCGATGAGTATGACCCAAAGACATTGATTCATGAATCTTGAGTTCAAGTCCGAATTACTATTTCTCTTTGTTGTCTTTGTTTTAAATATATAGTGATAAGTATGACCCAAAAACTTATGGGATCAATGATAGTGTCTAGTCTTAATTAGGAAACAAAATCGATTTGAGATAAGATGACCATTTCACCAGTTCTGGAGAGCTAAGAGGACGAATTTACAAATAGTTGGAGATTTGACTCTTGGTTAGCATTTGTTTTGACATGGAAAGGTAGCATTTAATAAAAATGTTTGTATGTATTATCAAAGTGTGTTATCATTTGATCTAATGCAACAAGCCAATGAAAATTAATCATTACACATGGCATGGACTAAACCAAAAGCATCCCAAGTGTCACAAGAACCCTATACATGTCAAGTCACTCCATCCATTGGATAAATAAAGGGACACTACGCCATCCATCGAACGCCATAAAGGGATTCCATTGGCCACCACCTTGGTTGTGAACGCTCTCTAACTTTTAGGAGAGAAGCCTGATGAAGAAAAAATGTTATGGGGCCATCTGCATATGGTCACATGTTCGGTTGGAACCAACCATGTTGTGGTAGCCCGGGAGTTTTAAAGGACAAATGGTCAGAGAGTATTCTCAGTTAACACATGGAAGCAATGTTGCAAAAAAGGAGTGGCAATGGCATTGAGATCATTTTTCTATTTAATAGTCCTAGTGGTCATGGCTACAACTCTCCAGGTTTCTATGATTTTCAATTTCTTTAAAGGAAATTTTATGCTATCTTTTGGTTGTTTCAAATTCTGTCAAAGTCAAAAATATGGTTTTACCATAAAGTTTTTTATTTTTAATTATTAATGTTTTGGGTGGAGTTTTAATTAGATTTTTTAAAACATATTGAAAAATAAAGAATAAATCAGATTAGAGTGAATTTTTTTTTTAAGTAAGGGGTTAAATTGTAATCACAGATAGTATTAGTACCATGTATGGAATTAAAGATGATGTTATTAGAAAGTACATGATCACATTGTAGGCATCTGAGCGATGACTATAAGAGATATTGGCTTTCTTGCATATAATATCTAAACTAAAATGGTATTTTAGTCCTAGAGTATGACCTTAAACTACTTCTGATAAGCTACGAGATCGTCCTCCTCGGACATAAGGAAACATGTTAATGACCCAAGACAAAAAGGCATTGGTCAGAGTGGAAGTCTACCCCCTTACGAACCACCAACTAGTTATTTCACATGGCTAGGTTTTGTTTGCACATAATTATGTAATTGCACGTGGGTATTCAGATTATATCAATAAAGGTTAGGCTAGCATCCTTGAATATTATAGGATTTTTCCTACTTTGAAAAAAAAAAGAATAAATGAAAAAAACTAAAAATTAGAAAATTGTCAATTGGGAGTAGCTCAAGTGGCTAAGAAGAAAAGTTATTTCCTCCTCTACTTGGGTTCAAATCTCACTTTGTGACATGTTTTCTCTTCATGAACTAAGAATCTAACTTCTTTCATCAAAAAGGGAATTTGGCTTTTGTAATCACCATCCATTTTTCACAACATAATCAAACATCCTTTTATCACAACTGGGAGATTTTAAACACAAAATTGTTTTTCTTTTACACAAATAAATTTATTATTTCATTTGAATTTTATTTATTTATTAATTAGATTGGATTTATTATTTTATTTGAGTTTTATTTATTCATTAAAATGTTGCTTAACTTAATTTTAAGAATATTATTAAATTCATAATAATCAAAATAGATTATATTATATGTTTTTTTTAAAGAATAAAAAATATCACGCTTATGTTTTCTCTAATATTCTCTCACCCTATAAGTAATTTAAAATGATTGTATACACTTCATTCTCAATACAAATCGGAAATAAAAAAACCCTGATTAAGAGGAAATCCTTATACAAGTCCATCCTAATCTTGAGGGCAAGGGACGTAGTAAGTTGTAATTCAACGTTAAAAGAGGTCAAGTGGTGAGCTGCAAGTGGGCAGTGACAGACAATGAAGGCAGCGAGAGAACCATCCCCTAAAAAAATGCCTTCGGTATAATTAAAAAAATAAATACTCAAAGTTTGAGCATTGTATTAAACAAAACACCAACGAGAAAAACACAAATTAGCATAATTTTTTCCTAATAGTTTAAAGAAATGAAACATTTGGTATTTTTTATAGTTTTAAAAATGTGAATTTAGTAAACTTTTTAATTTTAAAAATTTGAAACATTTCGTATTTTTTTTATAGTTTTAAAACTGTGAATTCAGTAAATTTTTTAATTTTAAAAATTTGAAAATTTTATATAATTTATTTCCATTGAGATTAGTTGGTGGTGGATTATCTAATTACGTGGTCCTTTGCTATGGTGGATTATCTAAATACATTGTCATTTGCTAGTTTTTTTTATTGTCTTTTCTTTCTTATTATCATAAGTTTTTAGGTATTTTAACTTAAATACATTGTCATTTGCTAGTTTTTTTTTATTGCCTTTTCTTTCTTATTATCATAAGTTTTTAGGTATTTTAACTTTATTTTCAAGTGGGTTTTTTTATTATAATTTAATTTAATTGAATTGAAGGTTATAACATAGTTAAATATCAAATTAATATATGTGATTTTTTTATTTGTGGAATAAGAGATTTATTTTGCACAATTTGATTTGATTGTAAGAGATTTATAAATAGATTTTTTTAATAATAATTATTTATTTTTAATATTATGACTTAACTAAATATTAAATTAATTTATGAGATCATTTTATTTATAAAACAAAGGATTTTTTAAGCTCACTCAAAATATCACTTGAATTATTTTTAATTGACAATTTTCTATTTTTTAGTTTTTTTTTATTTATTCTTTTTTTCTTCAAAGCAAGAAAAATCATATAATATTCAGAGATATTAGTCTAACCTTTATTGATATAATCTAAATACCTTGATGTGCAATTACATAATTATGTGCAAACAAAACCTAGCCACCTGAAATAATTAGTTGGTGGTTCTTAAGGGGGTAGACTTCCACTCCGACCAATGCCTTTAGGTTTTGGGCCTTTAACATGTTTCCTTATGTTCTAAAAGGACGATCTCTTAGCTTATCATAAGCAATTTAAGATCATACTCTAGGACTAAAAGGCCATTTTAATCTAGATAGTATATGCAAGAAAGTCAATATCTATTGTACTCACCGATGAGATTGCCTACAATGGATCATATGTTTTCTAATAACATCTATCTTTAATTCCATACATGATACTAGATAATATCCTTAATTACAATTTAATCTCTTGCTTAAAAATATTTTTCACTCTAATCTTATTTATTTTTTATTTTTCAATAAATTTTTAAAAATATAATTAAAACTCCACCCAAAACATAAATAATTAAAAATAAAAAAACTTTATGGTAAAACCATATTTTATACTTTGACTCTATTATTTTATTATACCTTCCTTTCATGGGCGGTGGAGGATCATTCTTACTTATACAACAATAAAAGTTCATACTTTAGGAGAAATTCCTCACTTTTTACTATGAAGATGGAGTGCAATTAAAGGATTACTAATTTGATTCCTAACGTCTTTTCATAATCTCGTCAATATTTAGAATGTCATAAATCCATGGCATATTCTCATTCCCATTCAAAAGGTGGATTGTGAGACAAAGGTAAAGAGAGAATAACATCTTAACGAGGTTCAACGCAATTAATACAATGGACCAAATGGACCATTAAATATGTGGGTGATTTTTCATTAGCATGGGTTAAACTCATTTATGGTGAAGTTGACTTTGGGATACTTTTTCATTAGCCATGTTCAAGTTGTTTTTACTAGTCTTGCATTGGTTGGTGATTTTTTTATTATTAAATTTAAGTAAATTTTGTTGGTGATTTTTCTTATTAAATTTAATTATTCAAGTAAATTTTGTGTTTTGCTATGAGTAATGTTTGTTGGTGATTTTTCTTATTAAATTTGAATAAGTAAATTTTGTGTTTTGCTATGGGTAATGGCCTTTCGAATTGACCATAAAATCTTGAACTTATTACATATGAGTGTAATAAATAGATTTTAAAAATAACATGGGATGACAATATGTGTTGATCTAAGGGGTAGGCATGCATTCATATAGCTATTGTCATTTCCAACTTGATTCATTCATGGGTGCCTACCATGTGCACTCCATGTAACATATGGAGTATGGTGGATAACTTTCAGCTCTGTATTATGTATTTGTTCATGTATACTATCTCTCCAAAATTATCACCTAATACAACTTCTGCAAATACATTTCTACATGTCTCAAATAAAAGTTTCAAGTTCAAAATGTAGTGAAAAATGGCTTTTCAAGGACAAGTCCATTCATGTAGGATTTCTCCATTTTCTTTTTTTTACTATTTCATTCGAGTATCAACATTTTATCATCTTAGATTATTTTTTTCCAAATTAAAATAATATTACATGTTTTCTCTGTTATATTCTTTGTAGCCATAGAATATGCATTTTGACACATTTGGAGGGGTTTAAGGATGTCACAATCCTGGATTTTTTTTATTTGATTTCTTATTTTTGGAGGCCATTATAGGTGTATTTATGGGTTTTTTTTGTGGTTTCAACCCATGTTTTTATACCCATTGTAATTTAAACTTGCCTAAGGGATTAATGACGTAATCCTTTTAGAATATTAGGGTTAATTGATATTGCAGAATACCTAAATAGTGTATTATGAATAGTTAAGTAAATATAAAGAGATACATAGGTGTGGCTTAGATTTAGACTGGTTTTCCTAGTTAAGGGTTTCTAGGGTAAATCTTGTGTATAGTGTGTAAATGTGCTAATGTTTCTTTTGTTCTAAGATTATGTTAGAATTGCTTCTCTTAAAAATGGTTACCAATATGTTCATTTGGTATTAAAGTGAGTTTATCAGCTTCAAGGGGATGCCTTTGTGATCCAGACTTAGGAGAAAAACGAACTGATTAACAGACCGAATACAATAAACATAGAGATAGGAAGAATAACAAAATTATCCAGTGAACAATATCTTCTATTAAATAATGAAATAGGATGAAACTATAAAATTACAGAACTGAAACTTGCTCGAATGGTGGTAGTTATCTCTGAGAAGAGATGTAACTTCTACGTGCATCTGTTTGATCAGAATGGATTACAATGAGGCTCCAGAGGCCCTTTTCATATTACTCATGAATACCAAAACCCTATAAATTCAAAAACCTAACCCTAGAAGATGAAACACCAAAAGTCATGTGGGCCCTATGGGTAAGTTGGTGTAATTTGGTACCTCAACTTCCTAGGGTCATAACTTTTGCACAGAACCTCTGTTTTAGGTGTGTGATAGCCCATTGGAAAGGTCTTTAGGAGAACTACACATTCTGCTGTCAAAATCTAACTTTGTCTATAGTCTAACTATGGCAAGCCAAAAAGAACAATGTTTAGGGCCCCAAAATAGCCTTGAAAGTACATCAAGATGTGTTGACATGGAAACATACAAAATAAGCCACTTGGATTAGGCAAGAGGCCACCTGTATCCACCTGGAGAATGTGTGGGGATTCATACATCCCAAGAAGTGTAGAACTCACAATTATAAAGCAGTACAGAAGAATGTGCTGAACAAAAATGGACACGAGGAGCCAGTTGGAATAGGTGGGTGGCCACCAATATCCACCTGGATCAATTTGATGGCGGGGTTTAGCTCTGTTTTGAAGAGCAAGGTTGTATTGGGTTGGTGATAAACTTTTTCTTTAGTGGGAGCTTTGTGTAAGTGAATATTGTGTGAAGGAAAATGGAAAGCAATTCAAGAATATAGATTGAGAAATTTAATGGTCGAAGAGTCATGGAAGTTGAAGATGGAAGATATTCTTGTGGATAGTGATCATCAAGTCATTGTGTTTGGAAACAAACCCATGGGTATGGAAAAACAAGACTTGGAAAATTCGGATAGGAAAGTGAAGAGTAATATTTGGGCATACCTTTCAAATTCAGCTTGTTGAATGTATTATGAGAAGTCAACAGTAAAGAGAAATGGGAGAAGTACTCAGAGATTTGTATTGGTCAAAATACATGGTAAACAATTTATTTTTTCCAAAGACACTCACTATACCTCCTTAGGATGAATGATGGTGACTTTGTGGAAGAATGCCTTCATGTATTTAACATTTTGGTAATTCAATGAGACTCTATTGATATTAATATATCTACAGAACATAAGTGTATTTCTTTGTTATGTTCTTTACCAAATTCATAGGACGATCTGATTGTAGCTATTAGGAGTACTACTCAATCTACATCAAAGTTTGAGAATGTAGTTGCATCCTTATTATCGAAAGAAATGAGGTGAAAATCCATAGAGCGTATAACCAAGGTGATTCCCTGTTTATAAGAGATTGTTCCTAGGATAGAAATAAAAATAAGTCTAGGGACAAATCAAATTCTAGACGGAGATATAAATCTCGAGGAAAATTTATAAGGAAATGTTAGAAATGTAATAAATTTGGGCATATGAAGAAATATTGTAGATCTAAAAATATTGATAAAATTAAGGGATCTGATGATGCTCCTTCCACAAAAGAGAAGACCTACTTAGAAGAAGGAGGGTATGTGTACTTGGCATCTACAAGTACAAACTTAAATCATAATTCATGGTTGATAAACTCATGTGCTTCTTTTCATATGACTCCCCATAGGGAGTGTTTTTTTTAGTATGAAAAGTATGATGGAGTTGATGTCCTCTTAAGATATGACTTGAGATCAAAGAGCATAGGACGTGGAAGGGTTAAGATGATTCTTAAATATGGATCGGTTAAAATCCTCCCTAGAGTTCTACATATTCTAGGGTTGGCCAAAAACCCGATATTTGTGAGTAAGATGAGTGATGTGGTTGTGCAGACAATATTTGAAAAGGAGGCATGTAAGGTGGTTCAAGGATCAATGATGTTGACAAGAGGAGTATGGTTTGGAAAACTGTACAATTTTTTGGGAATCGTTGTGATTAATGGGTGTAATAGTTCCATTGTTCTTAAGGTGAGCAACATAATAGAGAAGACTCCTATTGTCCTTTATTACATTATGTATTAACTACAAAGATTGGGACATATTGGAGAGAAGGGTCTTTGACTTTGGCATAATAAACGTATCATATTGGAGAGAAGGGTCTTTGACTTTGGCATAATAAAGGTATCATTGAATGAAGTTATAATTTCTACTTAGATTTTGATTTCTATGAACATTTTGTTTATGATCAACAAAATTGGGTGAAATTCCCTACTAGTTCTAAAAGAGAAAAAATAATTTTGTAGTTAATACATAGTGATGTGTTTGGCCATGTGCTTGTTCCATCACTTGGTAAATATATATACTATGTCTCATTTATAGATGATTTCTCAAGGAATACATGGATATATTATCAATGATATAAATCTGATATATTAGGTAAATCTCTATATTATGTCCCCTTAATAGATGATTTCTTGAGTAATACATGAATATATTTCCTTCGACAAAAATATGATTTGCAATCTTTATCTAAGAACCTAGTTTTGATGTTATTTGCAACAAGAGATTTTTAAGGTCAAAATTAAAGGTATAACACTATGGGAAGTTCCAATAGGTCATGAACACCAATCATCAAGTTTTATTCTTGATTTAATTTCTTATGTAGGATAGGGTGTGTGTTGGAACCCAAATTTTTGGGGTAAAGATTTCACGTGCACACAAGAATAGTTGTGCGCGCACTACAATTTTGCATGCACATCAGAAGTTACACGATGGATGAAATAAGGCACACATGCCAGTCAAATTTTCACAATGCGCACCAGGAATCAAGAAGATATTGCATGCACGTCGCATCAAAAAGATGATCTTCGGGAATCTTCCCAAACAAGTTACTCGGGAAGCACGAGAGATCGTGGAGAAGTTAAGGGATGAGTTGGAAAGTTTGTTAATATTTCCATGAACCCAAAGAGGCTATGCAGTCTTCATGTCGGTGGCAGAAGCATGTGGGGTCGACAGTCAACAAATCAAGTGGAGTAGAGGAAAAAGTGACAAAGTGCCAAAGCAGAGAAGGAAAGAAAAAGGAGAAACAAAGACATAGAGAGGGGTTCTTTGGGTTAAGAATTCTGAGATTTTGAGGTTACAGAGAGGGGTTCTTTGGGTTTAGAATTCAGAGAGTTTGAGGTTTGCATCAGAGAATAGAAGAGAAATGGGTCTGGCTAGCTTTTTCATGGGTGTTGTTGTGAGTCTAGTTTTGTATGTGGCTGGAACAAATTTCTTAAGAAGTTTGTAATAGAGTTAGTGTAGTAATATGGGAAGAGTTCGATAGAAAACACATGGCACCTTGTAATTCATTACTAATAGAATGAATGAGAGTGCAAGGTGTTGTTCCTGATGAAATATGAGTCCCTTGGTCCTTGTATTCCATTGTTTGAATGGAAATAATATAAGATGTTGTTATTCCTATCATTTATTGTGTTGATTATGTGTTCAATGGATGAATGTGGTAATGTTGCATGTTTTTAATATCTTAATGCATTGTAATGGAATGTGTGAATGTGAGCCTCAATGGATTCCCTATGTAGCTTAACCGTTCATCATCGACACAAGACCATATTTTCTCTCTGATTCTCATGGCATCTCGAGTGAGACCTTCTTCATTCCTAGATTGAGGATTGATATGTTGATGTCTTGGAGTTTGTTTGGTCAACTATGGATGAACCTTGGATCATCAACCCCCCCGAATTATAAAGGATGCACGCAAGCAAGACAACAAATGGTTATTTTGTTGAGACCTGAAGGTTTTTCATTGCATGATGAGGGGAAAGAATGAGGAGGTATCCATATCGGGAGGAAATAAAAGGTTGGTTAACTACAAAAGAAGATGATTTTTCTCGACAAGAAGCTGAAGGAATTGGACAATAAGTGGGCTCGAGCAATTGAATTATGGTTTTCTTGGGTGAAGGAAGGGTATATTATTGATTCTGATTTAAAATACAGTGATTATTTTAGCGAGGATAAAAGAAAGTTTGTTGAATGTCCTCGAAAAAGGATGCTAGAATTAATCCCACTATGGATCAAGATGTTGTTTGTGGAGAAAGGGTTGATTCGCAAAGAGCCCGATATGATGGTTGAGTAGAATCCATTAGCACTGGAGGGGGCGATTAAAATAAGGGGGAAAATATATAGAGAGAGGAGATGGATCCATTGAGAGGATAAAAGAAATTCTAAGTTGAAGTGAGGAAAAGAATGGACCTAGAGGAGTAGAGGAGAGAAAGAGTCGAAAGATACGCAAGAAGAGTTAAGTTAATAAGGAAAGAAAAATAGAGGAGCGAAAAGAAGGTAGAAAGGGGTGTGAGATGAGGGGTCAGACCCATAATGAAGAGGAAGGATACATCACAAAGAGGAACTGCAGGAGATATTATTGTGCGAGAGAGGAGCATAGACGAAGATAGGTCGACAAAGAGGCATCACATTAGGAGTAGGGTATCCAGGGAAGATAACAAAAGTAGTGGTAGTAGGGGTAGAGAAGACGAAGTTTGACCCCTTTGGCTATTGTGAGATGTTGCAACTTCAAAGGAATATGAAGCGCATAGTAGAGGTTCAGAAGTAGGAGAGGATGATGAAGGTCCCCCATGAGGCAGGGAAGAGGAGTTAGCAATAGTATATGGTCTTGCGCAGCTGTAGGTAGAAAAATATCTGGGTTCCCTAACAATAAATGATGGGAGAATATGGAGGTACCCACCCTTTGAACCACCCCCCTTGTGCATTTGTAACCAAGAAAAAAGAACAACAAACATTGTGACGATAGGACTAGAACAAGGAGTAGGAGAATAAAGGGAAGACGATACGAGTGAAGAAGGGGACACATTCAGAAATACTTCACAAGGGAGATTATTAGTACCGATATCCCAAACAGTGAGCATGCAGTCAAGAGGACGAAATCCTAGATTGAGAATGGTGAATCAAAATACAAATTTGAGGCTACATGTGTTCCATGGGATGGGTAGGGACGATGCGAAGCAACATTGGTTTACGTGTGAGGCTATATGGTCTGTGAAGAGGATCACAAAATAAGCATCAAATATTGCATAAGTAGAGACCACTTTTAGGGATAAATCACTGACATGGTATATGAAGTAAAAGGAGACTACGTCAGCTAGAGAGACGAGGTCCTTGACAGAAATTAAGAGAGACATGCTTAAGGAGTTCCAAAATCCTAAGTCATAATATCAATTCATTATGGATATTAACGAGATCAAGCAACAACTGGGAGACACGATGTGGGATTCTAACCAACGGTTCAAGATCTTGTTAGATAGGCTAACATTCTATATCTAGGAATTTCAACACATAGAATGGTTCATTATGAAGCTTCTCCCCCATATTTGAGTTCTTCTTACCTAATATAAGGTGACCACTCAGGAAAAAGCGGTGGAGATTGTGATGTTCCTAGAGGCTACATTAGGAGGGGGAGAAGCATCGGTAGGATTGGCACAAGTGTAATACCAGCTCACAAACCTGACCATGTAGTTGCAAGATATGGTGAAGGAGAATATGGTGCGTGAACACATATGGTGTACTACATGTTGATCAGAAGGTCATCGCAGGGACAAATTTCCTACATTGGGAAATTATCTGACAATGGGTGCAATGAATCCATTTATGAATAGGTATCAAACAGAATGGTGTAATATTTGTAGACAATGAGGACATATACCACCTCACTTCCCAACACTAAATAAATATCAGAAGACTCGCCATAATTCGTTCTGTGAGTTCTGCAAATCTACAAGGAAAAATGTGAACAATTGTCGGTCACTTTAGTTGATGTAGGACCACACCTGTGATGTCTTTCAGGACTAGGAAGAGTATAAAGGGGGTGATCGTGAAGTTTCTAAGAGAGGTGGCTACTAAGGAGGTACCAGGGGTGGATATGGATGTGGTTGAGGAAAAGGATATGGAGGAGGTGGAGGAAGACCACCCACTTGTTTTAATTGTGGCGAGATAAGTCATGTATCGATATTTTACACTAAACTACATGGGTTATGTGGGTACTACTATAGTATTGAGCATGTCATATAGGATTTTCCTAACTTGTTGAAAAAGTGGGAAGAGAAGATGGCACACTTCAACATGGTAACTGCAGATCCATGTGGGAATCAAAAGAAGAATGAGGAAGTTGATGTGTGGGTGAAACCTGAGGCAGAGTGAATATGGGAGTGGACTTAGAATGTGAAGAAAGTTTGGGCCAGCGAACGGATAGGAATATTAGAAAGGTCATGAAACCTCCTCTTGGGTTTCATGTTGCACAACATAAGCAATTCTTGTGCAATGCGTAGAGAACCCTAGAGGAAAAAAGTGTGTGAGAAGGGATGCAATGTGAAACACAAAGGTCACTAGAAGAGGCTTGGGGGTACATGAGGAGGTACAACATTCCATGCACAGATCACTGGAGGAGGCTTGAGCCCATGAAGAATTGCAACATGTCACACATAAGTATTTGGAGGAATCCCATGTGCATGAGAAGATACAATGCATGACACAAAGGTAGTTGGAAGAAGCCCGCAAGAAAGAATACTTATGACAAGTTGAACAAAGGGAAATCAAGGAGAAAATGCATGAAGAATTGAAGTGCATGACACAAGAAGACACGTTATGTGACATGGTTCGTGCAGAACAAGTCGGATATCAACTAAGTAATTTCTTGCAATGTTGTTTGAAGTTGCTAAATGATCCAAATGCTGCAAGAAATTTTACACATGTGTTACCATCATACATGGGGGAAGAATGGAGCTATAGCTATATCATCCCCACTTCCAAAGAGGGATGTGTGTCAGGTCAGTAAACATAAGTGCATAGGAAGAGAGTTCAAGATGACAACTAAACTCAAATTATATGAGATGGATGGTGTCATGTTAGATTTGGGATATGATGTGAACAACTTGCTGAAGAAATCCTGGGAATTGATGGGTAAACCAAACTTGGTGTTGTCCCCCATTCAACTTCAGATAGCGAATACATATAGAATCTATCATATAGGCCAGATGGAATAGGTCAAAGTGAACATAAAAGTGGTGAAGACTAAGGCAGATTTTGAGGTGATTGAAATCATGGATGACTCAGATCCCTACCTTTACCTACTTGGTATTGATTGGGAATTCGAAAACAATGTTGTGTTAACTTTGAAGAAGTGAAATATGTCATTTGAGATGGACACCCTTTTCATGATTGCACCATTAGAGATCCAAATGAAGGTGACAAATATAATGAGCCTGTGAATGAGGATGCATAAATCTCCATTATTGAAAACATCTATGAAATCACTAGGTATAGAGAATATTATATCAATCCCACCAAAGATGTCAGATGGGGAGTTGAGTTGGAGAATTGTGAAGTTCTATGATATTGATGCAGAGGATGCCATGGAAAGGTGGAAAAATAAGTTGTATGAAGCCTCTACCGAGAGATGTGCATGAATTATCACTACGGTGTGCGATGACGAATTCAAACCTTACCATTTCGACGGTATAGATCTGATGGACACTTTCATTGTCTGGATGCAACATATTCCCTTACTCCTTTGGGTATTTTCCCTTAATATGGTTCTAGCAATCATACTCGCACAGTGGTGGGCAACGTATCAGGAGAATCTTCGCGAATTGGAATCCATTGAAGACTCCATAAGGGAAAGGTTTCGGCCAGGTTTTGACATTTGCTAATACATGTGTTTCTACGATATGAATTGGGTAGAAAAGAAGTGAAAGGGTGTGCGAAGAATATACCCTAAATCCCATCACTCCCTATAGATAAGAAATTTCATCCATTCGGTTCCTTTGGCTCCTATTAAGAGAGAAAATGAGCCACACATGCCTTGATCTGGGATATTTACTTCGATGACATTACATGAATTACATTAAGAAAATGAATTAAAATCTTATGTGAAACATACTTAAAGAGGGTATAATCACGGAGAAAAGATGAGAATAAGAGCAAGAACACAAGACATGATAACAAAGTTCGTCCAACATGGACTACATCTCTGGGCCATGCTTCAAAGTGGAGAGGTTGTATATTATTCCCAGTAATAAAATTGGCATAAATACATCATTATACCTCAAGTCTGAAAATGGTCTTCAAATATGTTGCCCAGATGCAAAAAAAGACATCACCAATGGACTTTTGGTGAGGAGTAGGGAAAAATTGACTGCAAATTCATCTCAAACAAAAAAACTCACCATCCAGGCCCTTGTTGGGCTCTCTGCCTCGTAAAGAGTTCCTATGGCCTTCATTAATCACTCCACCTACATTGAAAATTGTGCCACTAGTCTATTGGGCGTGAACCTCCTCCAGAGTGTTAGAGTCCTATATTTCATAAGAATAGATGGTGATTGAAATTTATTCATTTAATGATTCTATGTGGTAAATGATATTTCATTCCGAAAATAATTTCCCAATGGAAAAAGGAATGAAAACATAAGCAGGGTGTTTCATTTCAAAATACACCCTAAGTTAATCAAATTTGGTTAATTTAGCATTGGAAAATAAAATTATAGTCTAAAATGGAAAAAAACAAGCTTAGCACTACCCAGTGCATAATTTTTACCCTAGGGTCGCACGTGGACAATATTTTTTGTATTGTAGTGTTAAATCCCACACAAGTCCCCATCGACGAAATCCCCATCACCCAGATCAACAGTCCTCAATGCATTTCGGACCCCCCCCCCGACTTTGTTGCCTTTAATGGTGGGGGGGCTCCAAAAAGTGGTTTTCCCCCACCTAACGTGGCGCCTCCTCAACATTTCGGACCCCCCCTTCATATTTTCTCTTATCTCCTACCTCCCCCTCTGAAATACCACTTACCCCCTCACTTCAATACTGCCACTCCCCCACCTACACTCCTCCTCTCCTTACTCGACACATGTCCTCCACTCACTCTACCGCTCACCATCTCCCCTGTCACATCACCTCTCTGACTACTCTCCCTACATGTCACCTCCCGCTTATATTTCCCCTATCACCAGATGCCACCTATCTCCTCATTCCCAATACCATCCACCTCTCTACCTATCCTTATCACTTACACCCTCGTATCTACTTCCCCGTTCTCACTACACGTCACCTTCTCGACGCTACTTCCCACACCTGTCACTGTGTCATCCTATTCATAGCCAATCACATTTTCCCACATGATCGTTGATCGTCAACTATCCCATAATGAACCCGCATTGAGCTAAGTTGTCGCCGCCATCACCCACCTTCCATTGTAAGATTTTCTCCTGATGAAGTTATTCGAAGAGACATATGGCAAAGTTTAAGGAACAATAAGAAGATCGCATTGAGATATTTGCAGCAAAAGACTAGCAGACGATAACAAATTCCATATTTAAATGCTTGATAATTTTGCAGGAAATCATTATACAAAGGTGACATATGTACCATCTAATGTACAAAACAACCTCAATAGCTCGAGATTTACTGTAACCTATCCAGATTTCTTGGCAGAAATTATTTTCATTTTCTATTTTTGTAACAATTAGTTTCGATTTTCCTAAAACAAATCATGTTCATTTATGATAGGATCTTTGTAAATAACTTATAAATACTTCCCATTTCGAAGTATCACGATTTGGGACCTGTTAGTAGGATAGGATCAATATTGTAAGGCAACCCACAGAAACACCATTGATCATATTTTTAGGTATACAACGCAGCATTGCAGGATTCTTGTGTTAGATTGTTGGTGATGTCTTTCTCTCTTTGTCAAATGTTTTCTTATGCTCTGTAATCATTTCATTTATTTCCAATTCCAATCATTAAAAGAAATTCAAAAGAACAAAATTTATTTTATATACTTTGTCTCTGGTTTTTTAATGATCTGTATGTTTTCATCTGAAACTGAGTGAAGGAATTCTTAATTGCTCCTCTGCTTAGTGGAATTTCCTCTCCTTTCCCTCTTATTCATTTCATTTAATCTGAATAGATCCAACAATTTTACTACCCTTCCCTGCAATATTAGCATGTTAACCTTGTATTTGATCAATTCAAAACTGTGACTCCATTTTCCCAATGGCCCATTTTCCCTGTTCCAACCAACAATTCAAAAAACCCAATCCCTGTACTATCATAACTAGCCTAAAATTCCCAGCAAACAAAGCTAAATATCATAGAGATATCCTTCTTTGAGTCTAGGAGGGCTAGATCCCAGACTCCAAAGTGGTTTTGTGGTTACCTCTGTCAATTTATTCTTCAGCCTAAGAAATTACGGAGTGCTAACATAGTGGGGACAATACTGGGGAATGAACATTTCATGTTCTTCAGAAAAGAATATCAAGTTCCAGATCTAATTATTGATGGTGGACATTGATCAGACACAAGAAGGCTGAATCATCTACCTAGAGACTCCAAATCAAAGACTCCACTGGAAGAAGAACCTGAAACATGACAAGACAATCTGGAAAAATCAGGTATTCAAGTTGGAATTTTATCCAAGACATAATAGGATTTATTTTTAAATATTTCTTCTCTTTTCCTGATCCTAGTCAAGACCATATTGTTGAGACTTATGATAATCATATTCAACCTAATGAGCCTCAAAATATTAAGCCCAATTTTTCAGTTCTTGTCCATACTCGTACACCTGTTAAAATTCCAGATAGATACAAGTCTC
This sequence comes from Picea sitchensis, assembly GCA_010110895.2. Taxonomy (NCBI): domain Eukaryota; kingdom Viridiplantae; phylum Streptophyta; class Pinopsida; order Pinales; family Pinaceae; genus Picea; species Picea sitchensis. The sequence continues at coordinate 178,582 of SNQJ01S0019142.1, forward strand.
TTGTCTTACCTCCTATACTCCATGATTTCCCTGCAAATTATTACAAATATCTTCCTAGGTTTGATGGAGAATGTGGTAACATCACTATTGAAAAACACATTCAGGGTTTTGAACATTTACTTGACCTTTTTGAGGTTGAATAAGATGATGTCTGTATCAGGATTTTTACTCTATCCTTGAAAGGTAAGGCTAAGGAATGGTTCAAAAAAAATTCAGCTGCAAGAATTTGTGATTTCAATCAATTTATGAGAGTCTTCCTTAATAAATGGGTGATCAAGAGGAATGTCTTTCTCATTTTAGAAGAATATGATCATTTGAAAAGATAGCCAGGTGAAACAGTGCAACACTTTTCAGCCAGGTTTAATCAAGTTTACCATTCAATGCCAGATGAAATAAAGAATCCTCCTGGTCAAGCTCTCTTACACTATTTGGATGCCTTTGATCCACAAATGGAATTTCATTTAAGAGAAATGAATACTACAACACTTGAAGAAATGCAACAGTGCAAAGGTGTAGAAGCTAATTTGTTGATCAAAAAGTCAAATTTGAAGGCAGAAGAAAAGGAAAACACAGAGAAGGAGCATTTGACATCTTCAGAAGTGAAACTTGACATACTGGCAATCACAATGAAATAAATGATGCACAAGATTATCATGAGAGATGAACTTGTTGTTCAAAAACACCATGTTCCATTTTTTGCAAAGAAAGAAAGGGTCATTGTTCCTAAACATTTTGTTATTTATCCTAGGTATCATAGATCAGAAAATGATTGTTTTATGTATTCACTTCATGACATGGACATAGATGAAACTCAAAATCATCTTGTGGAAGAGAAATCAGCTGATCTAATGTGTATTCTTGATGATTTTTATTTTATGGATGATCTACCCAAGTATGATCAATATGATGATGACTACATCAAGGATGACTCTTCAAAGCAACCAACAACATGTTTTTGGGAGGAAGAATCTCAGTTGTAGAAGCTCAAAGATGACAATGAGCTTGTGTATATTAATCATGAAAGCAATGAGGAAAATGAAGAAAATTTCAAAGTAAGTGAAAAGTATTTTCCCTTATGTTTCTCCTCATTTCAATTTCTGAGAGGAATCTATAAGCAAGCAAACCAACAAGTTTTCAATAGTAGGAATGGAGAATTTTCTGATGAGTCAGTTGAGGATGTCATTTGTGATATGGAAGTTGTTCTAGCTCTGGAATTACAATCCCTAAGTTATATTGATTTTCAAACCATAGATGAATTGATGCAGCATAATTTTGTACCATTAAGTTTTAGTTCATTTCAGTTTTTGAATAAAAATGTTGCTAATATATTAGAAGCAAGGACTGGTAAGACTATAGAAAATCATGTAGCTTCATTGGAACCATTGCATAATAAATTGCAACAGTCTTCTTAGTTTCTCCAAGATCCAATAGTTGATATGTTCGATAATATATGTAGCCAAAGTCCTTTTCCATTATTTGACTATGAGCCTACAAACATATATGATAAAAACTTGAACATGCAACTAAATTCATTGTCTTGTTCAACAGGAGCCTCATTACAAAGCTCTTCTTAAAATTTGCAGTTAAATCAGAAGTTGTATAATGATATAGATAGCATATGTGTAATACCCAATTATGACCTTGAATTTGCTGAATACTTTGAACACCAAGAAATAGGTCATGTTTATCATGATCCCATAGCTATCTATATGGAGGATTTTTTCACTTCCGAATTCCAATCGATTTCCAATGCCTCTTTTGTTTTTTATGGTTCCAAAGCTCTCTGTGGTGAAGATCAAATTGACAATCAGTTTCTAGTGCCCTTACAAGCTCTAGTTCTGAGTTTTGTTAAAAACAGTGAAAGAGCAAAGTTATTGGATCAACTGTTGGATTGGCTTCATTGGCATTTTTCCATTACCTAATTGAGCAACAATTTCAGCAGATTAGGGTAGGAGTGTGTGAATAAGCTCGGCTTGGCTAGCAATTCTTTCATCAATTTTTCAATTTGATTTTCAGTTTGGTTTCAGTTTTCAGTTTTAGAGTACAGTTCAGATTTCAGAGTGAATTTGATTCAGTTAAGGTTTGGAGCAGATGATTAATTGATTTTCAGTCATAGAGGTTTCATGATGGAATAGGTTGCAAGCTTGGGATCAACCCAATGGATCAGGATACTAGTCTGTGGTGTTCTTGGCACCTCACTGGGAGGATTTTATCCCCATTTGGAGCCACTGTTAGAGTCCTATATTTCATAGGATCATATGGTGACTGAAATTTCTTCCTATAATGATTCTATGTGGTAAATGATATTTCATTCTGCAAATAATTTCCCAAAGGAAAAAGGAAAGAAAACATAAGCATGGTTTTGCATTTCAAAATACACCATAAGTTAATCAAATTTGGTTAATTTAGCATTGGAAAATAAAATTATAGTCTAAAATGGAAAAAAGCGAGCTTAACGCTACCAAGTGCATATTTTTTATCCTAAGGTCGCAAGTGGACAATAATTTTTGTCTTGTAGAATTAAATCCCACACAAGTACCCATCGTTGGCATCCCCATCGCCCAAATTGATGGTCCTCAACACATCTCAGACGCCCCCGACCTTTCTACCTTTAACGATGGAGGGGGTGTTCAAAAAGTGGTTTCCCACCACCTAACATGGTGCGTCCTCATCATTTCGGACCCCCCCTTCCTATTTCCGCTTACCACCTACCTCCCCCTCCAAAATACCACTTACCCCCTCACTTCTATACCGTCACTCCCCCGCCTACACTCTTCCTCTCCTTACTCGACACGTGTCCTCCACTCACTCTATTTCTCACCCTCTCTCCTGTCACATCACTTATCTGACTACTCTCCCTACACACCACCTCCCTCTTATATTTCCCCTCTCACCACATGCCACCTGTCCCCTCATTCCCGATACTGTCTACCTCTCTGCCTATCCTTATCTCTTACACCCTCACATCTACTTCCCCCCTCTCGTTACACGTCACCTTATCACCGCTACTTCCCACACCTGTCACCGTGTCATCCTATTCATAGCCAATCACATTTTCCCACATGGTTGTTGACCATCGACTGTCCCATAAAAAAATCACATTGAGATAAGTTGTCACTGCCATCACCCACCTTCCACTGCAAGCTTTTCTCTTGGCAAAGTTATTCGAAGAGACAAATGGAAAATTTTAAGGAACAGTAAGCAGATCACATTGAGATATTTGCAGCAAAAGACCAGCATGCGATAACAAATTCCAGATTTAAATGCCTGATAATTTTGCAGGAAATCATTATACAGAGGTGACATATGTACCAGCTAATGCACAAAACAACCTCATCAACTTGAGATTTACTGTAACCTGTCTAGGTGGTAGAAATTGTTTTGATTTTCTATTTTTGTAACAATAAGTTTAGATTTTCCTAAAATAAATCTTGCTCATTTATGACAGGATCTTTGTAAATATCTTATAAATACTTCCCATTTCGAAGTATTGCATGTTGGGACTTGTTATTAGGATATGATAAATATTGTAAGGTAGCCCACATAAACACCATTGATCATATTTTCAGTTATACAGTGCAACATTGCAGGATTCTTGTGTGAGATTATTGGGGATGTCTTTATCTCTTTGTCAAAGGTTTTCTTATGCTATGTAATCATTTCATGTATTTCCAATTCCAATCATTAAAAGAAAGTCAAAAGAACAAAATTTATTTTATATACTCTGTCTCTGGTTTTTTAATGATCTGTATGTTTTCATCTGAAACTGAGTGAAGGAATTCTTAATTGCTCCTATGCTTGGTGTAATTTCCTCTCTTTTCCCTCTTATTCATTTCATTTAATCTGAATAGATCCAACAATTTAACTACCATGCCCTACAATATTATCATGTTAGCCTTGTATTTGATCAATTCAAATATATGACTCCATTTTCCCAATGGCCTATTTTCCCTGTTCCAACCAACAATTCAAAAAAACCAAACCCTATATTATCATAACTAGCCTAAAATCCCCAAAAAACAAATATAAATCTCACAGAGAGATCCCTCTCTGAGTCTAGGAGGGCTAGATCCCAGACTCCAAAGTGGTTTTATGGTTACCTCTATCAATTTCTTCCTCGGCCTAAGAAATTAAAGAGTGCTAACATAGTGGCGACCATACTGGGGAATGAAAATTTCATAATCCTCAGAAAAGAATATCAAGTTCCATATCTGATTACTGATGGTGGACATTGATCAGACACAATAAGGATGAATCATCTACCTGGCGACTCCAAATCAAAGACTCCACTGGAGGAAGAACTTGAAACATGACAAGACAATCTGGAAAAATTAGGTATTCAAGTTGGAATTTTATCCAAGACATAATAGGCTTTATTTTTAAATATTTCTTCTCTTTTCCTGATCATGGTCAAGACCATATTGTTGAGACTTATGATAATCATATTCAACCTAATGATCCTCAAAATATTAAGCCTAATTTTACAATTCTTGTACATTCTCCTACACCTGTTCAAATTACAAATAGATACAAGCCTCTTGGATTACCTCCTATACTCCATGATTTCCCTGCAAATTATTTCAAATATCTTCCTAGGTTTGATGGAGAATATGGTAACATCACTGCTGAAAAATACATTTAGGGTTTTGAAAATTTTCTTGACCTTTTTGAGCTTGAAGAAGATTATGTCTATATCAGGATTTTTGCTCTATCCTTGCAAGGTAAAGCTAAGGAATGGTTCAAAAATTTGCCAGTTGCAAGCATTTGTGATTTCAATCAATTTGTGAAAGTCTTCCTTCATAAATGGGTGATCAAGAGGAATATCTTTCTCATTTTAGAAGAATATAATCATTTGAAAAGACAGTCGGGTGAAACAATGGAGCAGTTTTCAACTAGGTTTAATCAAGTTTACCATTCAATGCATGATGATATAAATCCTCCTCTTGGTTTAGCTCTCTTACACTATCTAGATGCCTTTGATCTGGAAATCAAATTTCATTTAAGAGAAAGGAATACTACAACAATTGAAGAAATGCAGAACAATGAAATAGGTGTAGAAGCTAATTTGTAGATCAAAAAGTCAAAGTTGAAGGAAGAAGAAAAGGAAAACACAGAGAAGGAACATCTGACATCTTCATAAGTGAAACTTGACATACTTGCAAGAATAATGAAAGAAATGATGCACAAGATTATCATGAGAGATGAACTTACTGTTCAAAAACACCATGTTCCATTTTTTGCAGAGAAAGAAAGGGTCATTGTTCCTAAACCTTTTTTTGTTTATCATGGGTATCATAGATCAGAAAATGATTGTTTTATGTATTCACTTCACAACATGGACAAAGATGAAACTCAAAATCATCTTGTGGAGGAGAAATCAACTGATCTAATGTGTATGCTTGATGATTTTTCTTTTATGGATGATCTACCCAAGTATGATCAATATGATGATGACTAAATCAAGGTTGACTCTTCAAAGCAACCAACATCATGTTTTTGGGAGGAAGAAGCTCAGTTGCAGCAGCTCAAAGATGATAATCAACCTGTGTATATTAATCATGATAGGAATGAGAAAAATGCAGAAAATTTCATAGTAAATGAAAAGTCTTTGACCTAATGTTTCTCCTCATTTCAATTTATGAGAGGAGTCTATAAGAAAGAAGACCAACAAGTTTTCAATAGTAGGAATGGAGAATTTTCTGATGAGTCAGTTGAGGATGCCATTTGTGATAGGGAAGTTTTTCTAGCCCCAGAATTACAGCCCCTGGGTTATATTGATTTTCAAATCACGGATGAATTGATGCAGCATAATTTTGTACCATTAAGTTTTGGTTCATTTCAGTTTTTGAAGAAAAATGTTGCTAATATCTTAGAAGCAAGGACTAGTAAGCCTATAGAAAATCATGTAGCTTCATTGGAACCATTGCATAATAAATTGCAGCAGTCTTCTCAGTTTCTCCAAGATCCAATAAATGATATGTTGGATAATATTTGTAGTCAAAGTCCTTTTCCATTAGATGACTATGTGCCCACAAATAGATATGATAAAAAAATGATCAGGAAACTGACTTCATTGTCTAGTTCAACAGGAGCCTCATTACAAAGCTCTTCTGAAGATTTGCAGTTAAATCAGAAGTTGTATAATGATATAGATAACATATGTGTAATACCCAATTATGACCTTGAATTTTCTGAATACTTTGAACACCAAGAAATAGGTCATGTTTATCATGATCCCATAGCTATCTATATGGAGTATATTTTCACTTCAGAGTTCCTATCGATTTCCAGTGCCTCTTTTGTTTTTTATGGTTCCAAAGCTCTCCGTGGTGAAGATCAAATTGACAATAAGTTTCTAGTGCCCTTACCAGCTCTAGTTCTGAGTTTTGTTAAAAACAGTGAAAGAGCAAAGTTATTGGATCAATTGTTGGATTGGCTTCATTGGCATTTTTCCATTACCTAATTGAGCAACAATTTCAACAAATTAGGGTAGGAGTGTGTGAATAAGCTTGGCTTGGTGAGCATTTCTTTAAGCAATTTTTCAATTTGATTTTTAGTTTGGTTTCAGTTTTCAATTTTAGAGTACAATTCAGATTTCAGAGTGAATTTGATTCAGTTAAGGTTTGGAGAAGATGATTAATTAATTTTCAGTCATAGAGGTTTCATGATGGAACATGTTGTAGGCTTGGGATCAGCGCAATGGATCAGGCTACTAGTATGTGGTGTTCTTGACACCTCACTGGGAGGATGCCATCCCCATTTGGAGACACTGTTAGAGTCCTATATTTCATAGGATCAGAGGGTGATTGAAATTTCTTCCTTTAATGATTCTATGTGGTAAATGATATTTCATTCTGAAAATAATTTTCCAAAGGAAAAAGGAAATAAAACATAAGTAGGGTGTTGCATTTCAAAATACACCCTAATTTAATCAAATTTGGTTAATTTAGCATTGGAAAATAAAATTATAGTCTAAAATGGAAAAAAGTGAGCTTAGCGCTACCCAACACATAATTTTTATCCTAAGTTCGTAAGCGGACAATAATTTTTGTCTTGTAGTGTTAACTCTCACACAAGTCCCCATCGACGACATACTCATCGCCCAGATTGACGGTCCTGAATGCATT